>MJUU01016184.1:284592-295521 GCA_002080025.1 Modiolus philippinarum | reverse complement strand
CACCAAGGTCAAGGTCACAGTTGCTAAAAATATATTAGTATTACATATAAGACTGTTTCTCAGATTATTTGTTGGAACTACACATTATATCAAAACCAAACCAGTTCCAGTGCCTATTTATCACAGGAGAAAGATACTTTCTAATAATATTTGATAAATATATATTGTATATAGTTATGCCTTTAATAATTTATGGGTTTCGATTGCAAGGAGGAGGGGGCATCCGTGTCCCATGGACACATTCTCCCATTTTTTATATTTATACAAGCAATAAATTCATCTACATGTATAGATGAGAAAATGTTTCTGGATTCCTACCATAGACTGTTATTAATATACATTGTATATATCAGTGAATAGGGATGTTACTAAATCTATTAAATAGTTCCTGATGTAATTACATGTAATCCATTTCATCTGTTCTGGTTTTTTGAATTGCTATTAATAGATTCTACTGTATTGATGAAAAAATTGAAAACACTGATAGGGAGAAAGACAAGAAGTTAATTATAAATGTTTAGAAAAGGGGGAGTGAAAATTGTTTCCTAATAATGCTTGGAAAATGATTAGAGGGGGTCATTTCGGTGACTTCTGTGTTTGCATCCAATTACAGTCATTCAGAAACACATTAAGTATTGTTCAGTGTGCTAAATGTTTCTTCTTAACTCCTCTACTCGGGGGCATAAGTGTTTCCAAAAAACACATCTTATTTATATTATTTATCATCTATGTACATGTATTTAGCTATATATTTGTTTTCAGTGAGAGATGGGATGTAAACTGAAAATAAATATTTACAAAGAATATGGTTAAACTATTTGCTTTAAAATGTATTTAACTTGCTTGTAGTGAGATTAATGTGCTTTAGGTCTCACAAACATCAAAAGTACAAAAATAAATCATTCATTTTATATTACTTATTGATTGATATATTTTATGCCATAGACATTTTTTGTTCCAATTTTTAACTCCAGCCAAATGGTGAAGCACAGGAGGTGTACTCAGTCAGACAAGGACCTGTCAGAATATTACGTGTTTTACCCATGCCAACTCCAGGTAAGCTGCTACAATAAATAGAATTGTCTATTATAGGACTATAAATAACCCCACAAGAGCATGTTTGAGTACTACTATTTGTAAAATCTTAAATTCTACCAAACTAGGAGGTACACATGTTCAGTGTAAATAGAAACACTGTTCAAAGTTTCAGGCTCTTGATGAAAAACTGTAAGAGGAGTAATATTACACAAAATAAGAACCTAATGGGTGGATTGATAGACAGATGGACAGACAGAGTGGCTTAAACCTATATACCTCAAACATTGTTTTCTGGAGGTATAATTAAAATGTATAACAAAAATTTTCCAGTGACTAGTAAAAAATTCCTTCTTATATAGACTGCAATAATTATAAACAAACTGATATTTGATTTGGTTTTTGTCTCACCGGCAACGGAAGGCGCGGAAAGCGATACATATGCATACAAATTATGACGGCGGCGGCGTAAACTTTCATGTTAAGTTTTTATGATTAGGTCATTTCCTCAGTAACTATAAGTGGTAGGTCAATGATATTTGGTATATAGTTTGGCCTTCAGTAGTACATGACAGTTTGCTATATGGCTTTTGTCTGTGACCTCAATTGCATGGTCCAATGAACATGTTAAGTTTTTGTTTAGTTTCTCAGTAACTATAAGTGGAAGGTCAATGATATATGGTATATAGTTTGGCCTTCAGTAGTACATGACAGTTTGCTATATGGCTTTTGTCTGTGACCTCAATTTCGGGGTTCCAATGAACATATTAAGTTTTTGTGTTTAGTTTAGTTTCTCAGTAACTATAAGTGGAAGGTCAATGATATATGGTATATAGGTTGGTTTTGGGCAGTACATTACAGTCTGTTATATGGCTGTTGTCCCTGACTTCAATTTCACGGTCTAGTGAGCATGTTAAGTTTTTGTGATTGGGTCATTTTCTCAGTAACTATAAGTGGTAGGTCAATGATATTTGGTATATAGGTTGGTCTTGGGTAGTACATGTCAGTCTGCTATATGGCTTTTGTCTGTGACCTCAATTTCATGGTCCAGTGATCATGTTAAGTTTCCCAGTATCTATTAATGTAAGGTCAATAATATTTAGTATGTGTGTTTGTCTTAGATGGAATATGACAGCCTGCTATATGGCTTTGACCCTTGACCTCTTTTTCACGGTCTAGTGAACATGCTTGGTTTTTTGGAACGATTGGGACAGTCGTTTCCATGTTACTAACTACTAAACCTGGATGATCGGAAGTCTCTAGCCTACTCGCTACCTTTTATATTTCATACACTGGAATAAAGTTCACAGTTCATTTCCGGTTTTTCGCGGAGTAATTTATTTCTTGACATATCAACAGGTGGACATCAATTGCATACCACTGGACAGGAATATTGATTACCTTTATTAATTTAATAAAGATCGCCATAAAGATTGTTAAAACCAAACACGTGTGACAGTCTGTTATTGATTTTATAAATAAGTGTTCAATTATTGGTCATTTAGTATACATGGTTGATTGCGTGATGGCAGACAAGCTGAATAAATAACTTCTTAATTTATATACACCTCACAAATACAGTGATTAAATCTGGCAGAATGATTTTGACTTTCTACCTAAAAGTAAACACAGCAATGCGTAATTTCAACACAGTAATGTGTATTTTCAACACAGCAATGTGTATTTTCAATCAGCTGTTTACTTCTGTTTGCTTAGTCTATAAATAGATTGTTGGTTGGGATATCAATAAGGGTCATTTTTAGCTCCCCTGGCCTAAAAGGCCATGTGAGCTTTTGCCATCACTATGCGTCCGCCGTCTTTCGTCCGTCGTCTGTCTGTCAACAATTTCAAAAATCTTCTCCTCTGAAACCGCTGGGCCAAATGTAACCAAACTGGACTTGAATCATCACCAGGGTATGGCTTCTCAAAATTATGTTCGATTAGTCGGCTGGTCAAACAACATGGCTGCCATTGCTAAAAATAGAACATGGGGGAAAATTGCAGTTTTTGGCTAATAACTCGAAAACCATTACAGATATCAAAAATCTGATGGGGAGGGGGGGATAAAAATGATCAGCATTATAAGATCTACCCACTGTGCAATTTTGAAGAAAATCTGAAATAAGAAAAAGAAGGGAAACAGGGAATGTGTCAAAGAGACAACGACCCTAAGGGGAGCAATAACAACTCAAAGCCACCATAAGATCTTCAATGAACGGTGAGGAAACCCCACACCCAAACCCATCTCGGAGTTATAGCCCTTTTTCTGTAAAATTTTCAAAATTTTTGCATTTTTTATTATTTATTGGATTAGTGTCTATCCAAAGGATAGAATTCTATCCTATGTTACCACCCAGGTGACCAACCTCAGGCAATCAAACATTAGTGATCATACCCATGCTAAAAGAATCCTTTTCAGGAAACCTCGTACACATCTTTCTGATCTCATAAAAAACTCTGACACTCAATAGTCTATTTTCATTGAACATTAATGTGATTGCCCGAACTTTTAAACACTTAAATGGTGCCCGAATTCGTTAATTAATCACCGAATGAATTATCCATTCATAAAATTTTGTGTGTAGATGTATGAATATGCCTTTATTTACATTTGTATGAATGGCGTAAACGTACTTCCCTGAACCGTCAATGAAACAATGTGGCTGTTTTGAAATAAATCATAAAAAACAACGCATCAAATTCATTAGCCGTCTAGAACAATGGTCCATTATGGAAGACGTAATGTTTGTTTACATTTCTAGTTATCAATGAATTGAAAAGTATGGCTGTTCCACGTTGGCTGTTCCATTATCCTTGTTGCGATTGTCATTTAGTGTCTTCTCCGAGGTCCGCGTTCGGTATACATGTAATGGCCGACTCGAAACAAAATACTGAAGAAGTCGTACATTTGTAAATACAAAGTATTTCGGTGCATATTCCGAAACAGACGATATTTTGCAACGATCGGGGTTGAAATTGACTAAAATTCGAAATAGGATCAGGCAGGGGTGTTGATCTGTTGATCGCTGTTCGTCCAACAATGTTCAGTTCGGGGTGTTGCGTGTTAATTGCCGTTGAACAGAGTTTGGTCAAACAAAACTTGAGATAATGTCATTTGAGTTTTTACAATGCATAACAGTCATTTTTCAATTGCATGAGAATGTATATCATAGCGCGAATTGAGATGCATTGTTGCACAAAGGACTTGGCACAGATAATCGTTTTCATGTCTTCGTGTGTTTCTTGGACGAATTATTATCTCCATAAAGAGCAGGGTATTGCTGCTCCTGTCTTGTCAGCATTCACAAACCTTTCATTCAGGTCTCTTCTTTAGAATTAAATTTCAAACGTACTTGATCAAGATGGCGCTGTCATTGTTTAGTCTATGTTGAGTGTACAGCAGGGAACCCATAATATGTAATAGGTTTCTGGTATAAAATCAAAATTCTTTGAATATTTGTCTCTAATGGTTTGATTGCCATTGATTGGCTGGTGTCAAATGAAGATGGCCACCAGTAAATACTTGCTGATTGTCAGAAAGGCATGTTAATTTTCTTGATGAGCAAAACATGTTTTTTTTTTTACCTTCCTTGGTTTTGATATCATCATTATAATTAGACCCATAGTAAAAAATGAGTAATTATGCACGACATAGACAGGCAATTATTCATATCATACATGGACACTATTGGACAGTGTACATAAAATATCAATAGATTAGATACTGATCATTGCCATCATAGACACTAATCCATCAGTCCCTTTGGGACTTTGATTTCAAAAAGTGTAACAGATAGAGGTCAATTGTAAATTGCAAAAATGTTCAGCATATCAAGATCGACCCACCCTGAAATTTTGAAGAAAATCCATGAACCCTTGTAGGAGTTACTGCCCCTTTTTCACCGATTTTTTTTTATTTTTGTATTTTTCATCTTTTATTTCCAAAACTATAGAAGATGAAGTGTAAATTTGGTTTCCAAATAGATATTGATGTTGTGAATTCAAAACCGGTGTTGAAAATTGTTCGTTGACAGCCATTTTCAAAATGGCCGCCAAATAGGCGTGAAAATTCAACATTGTCCGATTTCCATGAAATTTGGTTTCCAAATAGGTATTGATGTCGCAACTTCAAAACTGATGTTAAAAATTTTTCGTTGACTGCCATGTTCAAAATGGCTGCCAAAAAAGGCGGGAAAATTCAACACTATCTGATTTCAATTAAATTTGGTATCCAAGTGGATATTGATGTCACTACTTCAAAACTGATGTTGAAATTTATTCGTTGACTGCCATGTTGAAAATTGCTGCCAAAAAAGGCAGGAAAATTCAACATTATCTGATTTCAATGAAATTTGGTTTCTAAATAAATATTGATGTTGCGACTTCAAAACCGATCTTGAAAATTGTTCGTTGACCGCCATTTACAAAATGACGTCTCAACTTCAAAACTGGTGCTGAAAGTGGTTCTTAGCAAGAACGTTTTTTGTCAAAAAAGCCCAACAAGGAAATATAGTAAAACATGATCACACTTTATATGCTGTTCAAGATATTATGGGTGTTCGATCTACGAAAGTTTGAGAGACTGAAGATCAACTGTATGACTTACATTTGGCATCTGAAAGCCAGGTGAGAGATACAGGCTCCTGGGAGCCTCTGGTTATATTACACATTGAAAGATAAAGAGTTTCCTCATCAAAAGCAATTACCCAATGACTTCAACTTCTGCTCAACTATTGAAAGGCAACTATTAGTATTTGTTTCTATTTTTTCCTTTTAAGGTTTTTTGGGGGGTTTGTTTGATTAATTTGACTGATTTTTTCTTTGAAGATAGAAAAATTAAGACAAGTACTACCTGCTGATTTAAACTCTGCTTTTCTAAAAAAAGACAAAACATCTTTACTTATAATTATTTTTAGTTCGCCTCAACGAAGTTGAGGGGGACTATTGGAGTACCTCCGGCGTCCTCGTCCGCATCCGCGTCTACGTCCGCGTCCGCATTTGGGCATATATCTCTGCAACTATGCATGGTAGGGTCATCAAACTTTGTATGCAGGTGCATCTTGGGCTATCTCACAGCCTCCAAGAAAATTGGGTCTCTCTGACCTATATTTTCCGCTTGAACGATTAACATTCAAGTTTACGTCCGAGTTCAGATCTCAGTCACTATACATGGTAGGATCATGTAACCTTACATATGCATGCATCTGTGATGGTAGTTCAGCATCCAGGCAAAATTAGGTCACTTTGACCTATATTTTCCGCTTGAGTGACTTACATTCAAGTTTACGTCCGAGTTCAGATCTCAGTCACTATACATGGTAGGATCATGTAACCTTGCATATGCATGCATCTCTCGTGGTAGGTCAGCATCCAGACAAAATTAGGTCACTTTGACCTATTTTTTCCACTTGAACGACTAACATTCAAGTTTACGTCCGAGTTCAGATCTTAGTCACTATACATGGTAGGATCATGTAACCTTGCATATGCATGCATCTCTGATGGAAGGTCAGCATCCAGGCAAAATTAGGTCACGTTGACCTATATTTTACGCTTGATTGATTCACATTCAAGTTTTCGGACGAGTTTAGATCTCAGTCACTATACATGGTAGGATCATGTAATCTTCCATATGTATGCAACTCTGATGTAACCTTGCATAGGCATGCATCCCTGATGGTACATCAGCATCCAGGCAAAAGTAGGTCACTTTGACTTACGTTTTACGCATGAGTGATTAATGTCCAAGTTTTCAAGCAAGTTCAGATCTCAGTCACTATACATGGTAGGATCATGTAACCTTGCTTAGGCATGCAAATGTGATGTCAACATTCAGTCAAAATTTTGTTACTGTGACAAAGTGCCATAACGAGGCGAACTCTGTAATCGTTGATTACCTATGTTTTAGTTTGTTTAGTTATTGTTTTGGGGTTTTTTTTATTATTTTGGATTGATTTTTGTTTGTTTGATTTAATACATAAATTGATTGAAAGACATGTGCTTTATTGGAAAATTTTAAGACAGTGGAACTTGTCCAATCTTGCAGATGACTACATGTATTTTGAATACCTTGCAAATTCAAATTATTGGTTGTTCTGAAAGATATCTTTTTTGCCTATGTATTCAGGCATCAGTTAAAGTACAAGTACAACACCTTCTGTGGTTCAAACTGCACTGGAAAGGATAAATTTTTTATCTTTGTAGAGTAAAACTACGCATGCAGCTTTTATGGGTGAAAGGCCAGAGTGGTATTTTCCCACAAATAAAAAAAACTATTGTTATCTACTCTAACACTATAAAAACCGGTTGCGGTATTGGTGGTATTTTATATTGTTTGATATGTAATTTGTCAATCAAAATTGTTTTATCTAACAATAGAAGTAATGAAAGACTTTAATTAAAATTAACAGTAGAACCAGATTTCAATATTTTGTTGAATTCACTGAATATGGAATACTCAATTCTTGTGTTATTGTTGTCTTGATTTTGGATTTTACTTTTAAATCGTTGCAACCTAAGACCTGTGGTCACACTAGTCCCAAGTTGTTACTCGTTTATATATAGTTTCCTAGTATGACACAAAATGGCGAGTAGTTTAAGATCGTTTAACTTGGGCGTTATATTACAACACATTTAATTATCTTCTACATCTGAATTAATTAACACGTAATACATTTCATAATTTGTTTCCGGCAGTAGAGATAAGTTCTGAGTTAACCAAACATTGGTCTGGGTAGTGAAACAAACTTTGACTAGATTCTGTTTGATACACATAATTTGTAAATATGGTTTTAAAGAAACATAGAGTCCAATCGTTCCATTAGTGCTATCAGCACTTTGATTAGTATCTATCAGTGGTAGGTCACTGATACTTGGCACTTTGGTTTTGGGTGATGCATGACAGTCTGCTATATTGCTTTTGCCAGTGACCCTATTTTCACAGTCTAGTGAGCATGTTAAGTTTTCTGATTTACTCAGTTCGAGTATTCACATCAATTTTGCGACCAAGTAGGGACTGGCGAGACATCAATTTGGGTCCACACTTGCACGGGAAATACAAGCTTTAAGATGTGGAAAAACACACCATTATATAATCATCAGCATGTAATTGATTGCCTGAAAATTTCTTTAACTGCCCAATTAGAATAGAGATAACATTAAGCATTGTTTAGATTGTATAAATATAATAATAGAACTATTTGAGAGGAATATCAGGAATAATAAGAAAAGTATACAATGACTAGTTAAAATATATTTTTTACACCAACTTTTCAGTCTTTGGTGAGAATGATAAATTTTCCAGTAGAAGACCACTCATAGCTGTCTGTGATAATTCAAGGTTAGTGTCACAATTTATTTAGTCTTTAATCATTTTTATTGACCATATGGGATGCCTCACAATCTGAAGTCATGTGCTTTAAAGTCATCAAAAAACATCTCTCTTTGAAAAGCAATCTACAAATAAAACCAACTACAGTGAAACCTCTCTAAAGCAAACCCTGTCTAAACAGAAAACTTTTTTAAAACAAACACAATGTCCTTGTATCAATTTCTACACGTGTATACTTTAACCTTTTTACACCGAATACCTTTCTAAATTGAACAAAATCTTCAGTCCCTAAGGGGTTTGGTTTGGACAGGTTTCACTGTATAGAAAAGTATGAGGGCATGATTTTTGAAACTGATATCAGTATGTTATTCAAGATGGAGGTTAGATGTCAATTCTGTTTTACTTTTAATCCTATGAAAAACATGGAAATTAAAAATTATTGATTGATGGTAGGATGGCATGATTACCATCTTCAAAATGGATTAGATACAAATAATAATACAATGGCCACCAGTGCAGCTCTTAATTCTTTGAATAACTTTTCCTTTATGGAGGTGCTGAAAAAAAAAAGAATACTGCACTACAGAATGTTGTGAGTTATAACTGAAAATTAACCTGTTCTTATCTATCATTATGTTTCAGTTCCTATCATTTTCTGTTTTAGCACTGGCCAGCCATATTGTTCTTTGAGGTTTGTATCCCTGAACACCAATGTTTAAGTTCCTATTATTATCTATTTCAGCGCTGGTCAGCCATATTGTTCTGTGAAGTTTGTATCCCTGAACACCAATGTTTAAGTTCCTATCATTTTCTGTTTCAGCACTGTCAGCCATATTGTTATTTGAGGTTTGTATCCCTGAACACCAATGTTTAAGTTCCTATTATTATCTATTTCAGCGCTGGTCAGCCATATTGTTCTGTGAAGTTTCTGTCCCTGAACACCAATGTTTAAGTTCCTATTATTGTCTATTTCAGCGCTGGTCAGCCATATTGTTCTGTGAAGTTTGTATCTCTGAAGACGGGAGATGAGGTTCACAACATTAGTTTTAAAACTTATTCTGTTATAAATATAGAGTGCAATAAAAGGTTTGTATACTGTTGAGCAATGACATCTTTTCTTATTTTCATGTGCACTTTCTTCCCATGATCCCATTTCCCACTAACTTGAAAAGGCACTTCACGCTTCCCCTTTTATATTGAGGCCCACTTCAGAACAGCTAAAATTCGAAACTTTCAAATATTTAAAATTTTTATGCAATTTTTTAATGTAAGTCAATCTGATTGGATTATATTTGCCATTAAACTAGCAGTCTTCAAAGCTGTTACTAAGGATCCAATATAATGTAAAATCATTATGTATTTGACTCCACTAAAAATTTCATAATGATTAATCTTATCAGAAAATGTGAATTCTCCCCCCCCCCAAAACAAAAAACAAAAAAAAACTTAGTACATGTTTCTGTTTCACTTTTCAATGATGAGATAATAAGGCAGTATTCTAATATGATGTGCTTAAAACACTTTGAAAACACAGAAAGTGTAAAAATTTTATAAAAGTATGAGCAACATACGACCAAGAATGACTTTTTCAAAATACTTCCATCACAAAAGACAATTTTGAAAAAATATAACCATGCCTGATGACATCATTTTCAAAGAACGTAAATTTCTGATTCTGATGTAATGTTTACAGTTTTGTTTGTGCTGTAATTGGTCCATTTTATTACGGGTAAAGTCCAATATGGCGACAAATGTAGGTAACCAAAAGTCAGATCAATACAAAATACTTTGCTGTGTACTAATTTATCAACCAAGAAAAAAAATGCTAGTAAGAAGATATGATATTAATTCATAAGAAACAAAATAATTTTTTACTTCACAATATTTAATTATAAAATAAAAGGAATATGGAGTAAATGCATTAGTTTGCATAACTTTAGATTTAATACTAACAGATTTATACAACAACAACATATGGATATTACTTTTTCAGCACAAATAGCCTAAATTCAAACCAAAATCAGCTAAGGACAGTTTTAATTCTGGAAATACTAGATAGTTTTATAAAATTTCTTAACTATGTTATTAAGTATCAAACAGTTTTATTGAGCTCGCACAGAACTTTTGATGAACAGGCTGTGACTAGCTGTATCCTTTGCAATGACATTGAAATCAAACAAATGTATTTTTTTTTACGTAAAGTTGACCTGTAGCGTTTAAAAGTCAGACACTTTTCCATGTCATGCATGATCTCATTAATGTTGTTTTTTTCTCCCTAGGGTTGTGGTAGTTGTTTTTAAAGAAAAATTATGTGTATTTGATGCAGCTACTTTAAAACAGAAATTCTGGATAACAGGTACTTTATTATTCATTGTCAGTTTTTATACCCTGCAATGAAGTTGGGGGTATATTGGAATCACCTTGTCCGTCTGTCCGTCCGTCTGTCCATAGACATTTTTTGTCCGGAGCTGATCTCCGAAACTTTTTAAAATGTCATAATCAGATTTTGAATGCATTTTAGTAACCATAAGAATTGTGCATCTCATATTTTCAGATTGATTCAT
>MJUU01016184.1:272775-283921 GCA_002080025.1 Modiolus philippinarum | reverse complement strand
GTAGCACCTAGGATTATCAAACTTGGTGTGTGGATGCATCATGGAAAGACGATGTGTCGCATACTAAATTTAGGTCACTGTGACCTTGACTTTGACCTTTGACCTTCATGATAGTAAAACCATGTGCATTATGTGTTCGGAGCAGAACTTTTGTACTGTAGCACCTAGGATTATCAAACTTGGTGTGTGGATGCATCATGGGAAGACGATGTGTCGCATACCAAATTTAGGTCACTGTGACCTTGACTTTGACCTTTGATCTCTTTATGATAGTAAAACCATGTGCATTTCGTGTCCGAAGCAGAACTTTTGTACCGTAGCACCTAGGATTATCAAACTTGGTGTGTGGATGCATCATGGGAAGACGATGTGTTGCGTACCAAATTTAGGTCAATATGACCTCAACTTTGACCTTTGATCTTTATGATAGTAAAACCGTGTCCGGAGCAGAACTTTTGTACCGTAGCACCTAGGATTATCAAACTTGGTGTGTGGATGCATCATTGGAAGACGATGAGTTTCTTACCAAATTTAGGTCACTGTGACCTTGACTTTGACCTTTGACCTTTATGATAGTAAAACCGTGTCCAGAGCAGAACTTTTGTACCGTAGCACCTAGGATTATCAAACTTGGTGTGTGGATGCATCATGGGAAGACGATGTGTCTCGTACCAAATTTAGGTCACTGTGACCTTGACTTTGACCTTTGACCTTAATGATAGTAAATCCTTGCTCATTTTGTGCCGAAATCTTGGTTAAATCAGGTTTGTATCCACTGAATTATATATTATTTAATGTATTACCCTTTAAATGAAGTACATGTACCAGATATGAACTGATTGGAATAATTTCAGTCCTGACAGGCTTTATTTCTGGTGGATTTACTTTCCAATTACCATGTGGCTAAAGGTCAAATTTCAAAATGACATGCCTTGGTACTCAAATGCAGTTGCGGGGGGTATTAGTCTTGCTTTGCCGACAGCTCTAGTTAAAACTTAGTATATTTTCGGGAAAAAGGGAGAGGTATATCATTGTGTCCATACTTGTATTGTGTCCACAGTTTTACTGAGTTCACCCGTCTTGCATCCACACACACATAATTTGCATTTGCCATATCGATTCAGGGTTCATGAAGAGGGAGTGGTATAACTAGCTGCCATTCAGCGACAGCTCTAGTTATTCCTTCCACAGACACATTGATTTTAAAATTCTACAAGAAATATACCAGAATAAATACAGTAGAATCAGAAATATGTCTAATTTTGTCCCAGATTAAAGTATATCTACACAACTTAGTGTATATCAGCTTATTTTTGCATCAATTCTTGTTGTAAAGCAAGACTCGCCATTCATTGAAGATCTTATAGTGGCTTTGAGTTGTTATTACTCCCCTTTTGGTCATTGTCTCTTTGACACATTCCCCGTTTCCCTTCTTTTTTTAGCTCACCTGGCCTAAAAGGCCATGTGAGCTTTTGCCATCACTTTGCATCCGTCGTCTGTCGTCCGTCCATCCGTCCGTCTGTCAACTTTTTCAAAGATCTTCTCCTGACTGAACCTACCAAGCCAATGTGAACCAAACTTGGCCTGAATCATCACCAGTGTATGGCTTCTCAAAGTTATGTTCAATTAGTTGGCCGGTCAAAAAACATGGCCGCCATTGCTAAATAGAACATAGGGGTAAATTGCAGATTTTGGCTAATACATGTAACTCGAAAACCGTTACAGATATAAAAAATCTGACATGGGGCAAAAATGATCAGCATGATGAGATCTACCCACTCTGCGATTTTGAAGAAAATCTGAAAACCCATCTCGGAGTTACAATGTATAGCCCTTTTTCTGTTCAATTTTCAAAATTTTTGCATTTTTTATTTTTTATTTCAAAAAGTGTAACAGATAGAGGTCAAGTGTAAATTGCAAAAATGTTCAGCATATCAAGATCTACCCACCCTGAAATTTTGAAGAAAATCCATAAACCCTTGTAGGAGTTATGCTCTTTTTTCACCGAATTTTTTAAATTTTCGTATTTTTCATCTATTATTTCCAAAACTATAGAAGATGAAGGTTAAGTGTAAATTGATGAAATGTTTGCCATGCTGTGGCGACATCAAAACTGATGTTGAAAATTGTTCCTTGACCACCATTTTCAAAATGGCCACCAAAAAAGCTTTGAAAATTCAACATTGTCTGATTTCAATGACATTTGGTTACCAAATAGATCTTGATGTTGCGAGTTCAAAACCGGTGTTGAAAATTGTTCATTGACCACCATTTTCAAAATGGCCACCAAAAAAGGCGGGAAAATTCAACATTGTCTGATTTCAATGACATTTGGTTTCCAAATAGATCTTGATGCTGCGAGTTCAAAACCAGTGTTGAAAATTGTTCCTTGACCACCGTTTTCAAAATGGCTGCCAAAAAGGCGGGAAAATTCAACATTGTTCAATTTTTTCAACGAAATATGGTTTCCAAATAGATCTTGATGTTGCGAGTTCAAAACCGGTGTTGGAAATCGTTCCTTGACCGCCATTTTCAAAATGGCTGCCAAAAAAGGTGGAAAAATTCAACATTGTCTGATTTCAATGAAATTTGGTTTCCAAGTATATATTGATGTTGTGACTTTAAAACCAAAGTTGAAAATTGTTCATTGACCGCCATTTTCAAAATGGCCACCAAAAAGGGCGGGAAAATTCAACATTGTCCGATTTCAATGAAATTTGGTTTCCAAGTAGATATTGATGTTGCGACTTCAAAAACGATGTTGAAAATTGTTTGTTGACCGCCATTTTCAAAATGGCCACCAAAGAAGGCGGGAAAATTCAACATTGTCTGATTTCAATGACATTTGGTTTCCAAATAGGTCTTGATGTCACAACTTCAAAAGTGATGTTACAAATTGTTCGTTGAACGCCATATTTAAAATGGCTACCAAAAAGGCAGGAAAATTCAACATTGTCTGATTTCAAAGAAATTTGATTTCCAAATAGATGTTGATGTTGCGACTTCAAAACCGATGTTGAAAATTGTTTGTTGACTGCCATTTACAAAATGACGTCTCGACTTCAAAACTGGTGTTGAAAGTGGTCCTTAGCAAGAATGTTTTTTATCAAAAAATCCCAGCAAAGAAATATAATAAAACATGATCAGACTTGAAAAATAGTTCAAGATATTGGAGGTGTTTGACCTATGAACGTTTGAGAAACTGAAGATCAACTGTATAACTTACATTGTTACCTTGATTGTGGCAACTGAAAACCAGGTGAGCGATACAGGCTCCTGGGAGCCTCTGGTTTCTGAAATATTTGCTATGTTTATAATTTGTGTTTTACTGTTTTATCAAATATATATTTAAATAAATAGAGCAGTGAAATTTATTCAGAGTTTAATTTTTGTTTGTCAACCGTGATCATATAAAAAATAAACACAAGCAAAAAAATCATGATATACAGTAAGCCTGTCTTAATGGAACCCTTTTAGAAGTCCAACAAAAAATTTGTTTGAGGGTTTAATGCAGATAATTAGCATTGTATCAGAACACCAGGGAAAAGTCAAACTACTAGTTTGTTATCTTGCCAAATTGTATGAAAAATTGTAACAATATTGATAGACTTTTATAGATTGTGGTTTATATATAGTTTCTACAACAAGAACTAAGTTGATTATGAATTTATCACATCAATTTGAATAAATTTTGCAAATGTTTGAAAACGAAGCTTACTGAGTTTTTAAACATTTGAAACTTTATTTAACAAGATTCGAGAAATTTCATAATTAAGGTGTTTAGGTTGTAGAAAATGTTTCTCTTTTGATATAATTTAAAACACTGAGGATTATGTTCTGAAAAAAATTGGCGGGAAATTTAACATGTGTTGTTCTCTCTCTAGATATGAGAAATATTTTTATCACACAGGTCAGGCATTGGTTAAGTTTGCTAGAAATTAGAAAATCTTGTTTCTCCCATTCTCAGCCATTGCTTAAATATGTTCCCGACTTTAACGGGCATTGATTAAACTTCAATGAGATGTTTCCTGTCTTGTTATGCCCCCAGATCAAGGAATGGGGGGGGGGGGCATATTGTTTTTGTCCTGTGTCCAAAACTTTAACCTTGGCTACAACTTTTGATTTATGTAAGATAGACTTTTCATACTTAGCAAGTGTATAGGTCTAGTCAAGAGGAACATAAATCTGCAAGAAAATAATTACGTCAGGTCAATGGTCAAGGTCAGAGGTTAAAAGGGGTTAAAATGGCTGTTTTCCCATATTTAACTGTAGAATCCTTATTATCCCCTGGCCCAACAAAGTTTGGGAGGGGATATAGCGTTTCGCCCATTCGTCCGTTAGTCAGTTTGTCCATTTGTCTGTCCGTTCAAACTTAAGACCATATATCTTTTGAATAACAAGTCATAGATGGACAAGATTTTGTCCATGGATGCATCTTGAACAGTACTTGATGTTGATGTATAGAATAGGTGGATTTGACCAACATTTCATGCATGAGTGACTCAGGTTAAAGTTTTTGTAAGAGTCCAGATCTGGGATACTACAACTCATAGAGGAATAATATTTTGTATGTAGATGTGTCTTGTAAAGTTACGAAGCTCCAGATAGAAGTAAGGTCTCTTTGACCTACATTTCATGCATGAGTGACTTAGTTTAAAGTTTTTGTAAGAGTCCAAATCTGGGATACTACAACTTGTAGAAGATTAATCTTTCATAAGTAGATGCATATGCTATGGGTATGAGGCTCCTGATTGAAATAAGGTCACTGCATATCTTGCATGACTGGCTCAGATTTAAGTAACAAGCCAGATCATGAATGGTACAACTTTGTGGAGTGCTTTTAATATTAGATAAACATTCAACAATCGGGCGAGGGGATTAGCTGTCATTTCCGACTGCTCCTTCTCTTGTTATTTGTTGCATTTAGATGGGCTTTGCTTTATTTTAATGCTAATAAAATTGCGCAACGGGAGTATGCCGACGGATTTGAGGTAGCATTTACCGTTTGTTGAAAAACAAGAGGCCCAAAGGGGGCCAAATGCAAAAAATGATTTTTAATTTTTTTGTCAGATCTTGATGTAGTATTTTTCTGTAGGTTTCTTATCGCAAGTTTTAGATTCATTTAACAATTAAAACCATTTTTAATAACCAAGAGGCTCAAAGTGGCTCCACCCATTTCAGAATAATGGGGTTAAGTTTGGAGTTTAATTAACTTTTGTATTATGTAAGATAGACTTTTAATAAGAAAAAAGGTCATATCAAAGGTCAAGGTCACAGAAGTCAAAAAGTGGTAAAATTGGCAGTTTTCCCATATAATGACTAGAATCAGGGGGCATATATAGTGTTTCACAAACACATCTTGTTAGAGTTTTGCACAAATTTCATCAGAATGAAAATAATTCTTATTAAGCTAGGTTGTGATATATAAATATTTCTGCACTCATGATAGTAAAATTTCAATTAACATGCTCTCTAGAGCTTGCATGTTGAAAATGAAATTTACAACCTCTAGTGAAGAAATATTTTTATCTAACTCCTGCCTGAAGGAGAATCTATAACTGATTTAAAATTAGTGCAATGTTAAATAATCTGTTTTGAAATATATTTGATACTAATCTTTACAAATATATTTCAGATTGTTTCCCATGTCCAGGAGCCAGTGAAAATCCTATAGCCTTGGGCAGTCGTTGGTTGGCTTATGCAGATAAAAGAGTAAGGATTTATATATAGGAATTTGATACGATGTCAGAGGATACAAATATATAGTGGTTTATTGCCAATAAAAGTTTTTGGACAATGTCTGTTGAAACTAAAATCACCAAAAAAAAATGAGCACTTAGAGTAATGAAATAGGAGTCATGAAAAATTTTGCATCAATTCATTTGATGGGGAGGAATTGTGGGAGTTATTCCTGTATTTACTTTTTTTTTCTTTTTTATTATAGTTAGTACCACTACATCAGTCATTTGGCGGAATGTCTGGAGATGGAGCACAATCATATGCCGCTACAGTCATCAGTGCTGCTAAGGTTTGTTTTAATGGCTAGGTCATTTTAAGAAAATGCTTAGAGATGGGACACATTCCTTTGAATGGTTAGCGATGAGGCTTTACATTTAGGAGGGTATGAATGCCCTTTACTGTTAACCTTGAAACTGTCTTTTTCTGCTACCATTTACACCTTTATCGATAAAATTTTTACCGTTAATCACAAAAAATGCTAGCCTGATAGGTGAAGGGCTTAAAATGCCTTACCGTTAACATCATATGACTGAAATTTTTATCATTAACATTCAAAAGAGTACCCCATTCACTACCCAAAGATGGGGTTTTCTGTAGTTTTGACTTTTTCTGTCCATCTGACTATCAGTCTGGCTGTCCATCAAAAATTTTCTCTGTCAAAGATATCTTGGATTGTGTTTGTGAGAATGTTTTAAAATTTTGTCTGAAGCTTGGAAATGATGAGTTGTATTGTGTAAGCATTTTTCAAGTTTTTCAGGCATCCATTTCCTGTTTGCAGATACTTTGATTTTAAACATAAACCAAATTTTTGTCACAGATATTTTAGCTTGTACTGAAGGGAAACTTGGTATGATAAGTTGTTTTGTGTAAGTGATTTTCAGGTTTGCAGCTTGACTACTTCCTGTTTGCCAATACTTTGATTTTTAACTATGAACCAAATTTTTGTCAACTTGTATCAATGGGACTGATTTGAAATTTTGTCTGAAGCTTTGAAATGATGAGTTTTATTTTGTAAGGAAGTTTTAATTTTGTCTGGCATCCACTTCCTGTTTTCCAAAAACCACATTTTTATTGAAGATTTCTTGGCTTGTAATGGCAGGAATGATTTGGTCTGAAGCTTGAAATTGATGGGTTATAATGTGTGAGGGATTTTTAGGATTGTCACTTGACAGCCTCCTTTCTAGTATCAGTGGGAATGATTTTAAATTTGGTCTGAAGCTTGGAAATGATGAGTTGTATTCTGTAAGCAATTTTCAGGTTTGTAACTCAGCTACTTCTTGCTTGCTAATTAACTGGAAATTTTTGTCAAAGATTTTTTGACATTTATCAGTGGATATAATTTGATATTTTGTCTGAAGCTAAAAAATGTTATGGTTTGGTAAATTTTCAAGGAATTACTTTTACCAGAAAATTACTTTATCAACACATTAGTGTGTCAGACTGAATTTGAATCCACACATATCCAAATTTTACTTTTGCTTAGGATTGTAATTTAGGGCCCTTCTGACAATGCCAGTGTGACATGATCTAATTCACATGGTAATTCCTTGTGACAAAACCTTTCAATTTGAACAGAATATTTGACTTCTTGACTCTTTCCCTGGCATATGACAACATTTTCTGAAAACTTTAACATTGGTTTTATTTTTTGAATGGTAAGTGATACGGTTTTCACGTTGAACTTTATAATAGAAAAAAGAAGGGAAACGGGGAATGTGTCAAAGAGACAACAAACCAAAGGGGAGTAATAGGGCCTGTAAGTCTCGTACAATTTTGGAACTTCCGGGACCAAAAACTGTACCCGGAAGTTACATTTTAAACAAAGATATATGACGTTTCAAACAAAAATTTGAACGTCATAATCCTCAGACGTCATGTTTCGGCGGGAAACGTTTTCGAATTGCCGGTATATCGTAGATTCTCGTGAGTCACATGACGAGACTTACAGACCCTATAACAACTCAAAGCCACCATAAGATCTTCAATGAACGGTGAGAAAGCCCCACACCCAACGGCAGGTCGGAGTCCGCCCCTGAATAAAGAGTAATCAAGTTCAGCGAAATAAACATAATGCTAGACTCCTATAGACATAAAGTAAACTAACTAGAAAAAGACAAGACACACAAAGGCTTAATAAAATTCCTGACTTAGGACAGGCGCAAACCTGTTGCAGCGGGGTTAAACTAGTTTTATTGGGCCCAAACCTTCCCCCTACAGCCAATGTGATAAATCAAAAAACAATCATAACAACAGTAAAATTCAGTTGGCAACAGGACTGAGTCAATTGTGAAAAATGAAACTGAAAGAACTTGATATACGGACATAAACATGAAATCACAAGAGACTACTAGCAGTTAACTGACATGCCAGCTCCAGACCCATTACCAACTGACAAAGTAAGTTATGTACCCTGAGTATAAGTATTCTTTTAAATTGGTACAAGAATATTTTACCTCTTGATATTGACCTTGGCATATGACAAAAACAAAATCTGAATTTTACCTGGTAAAAAAGTGATAAGCCAAATTGCTTACAAAATATTAGTGAATTTTAATCAGAGAAGTCTGATATATTCTGTGCAATAATTTACAACCTTTTCCTTGATTGAAGTCCACTTTATGTACAAAAATAAGCAGTTTATACAGAACTGCAGAATTTGTAATGAAAAATGTTCTTTCTTAAGAACTGTATAAATTCTCTAAGGCACATCAAATTGCCATTGAAATAACTGTAGGGGTCAAGAACATGTGGGTGATGCTATAAATTTCTTCCAAGATATTGTTCAGGTGCATGAATGTTTCACAAAACACATTTTTTTTTACTTTAGTTAAAAGACAATATAATTTAAAGAAACCTTATACTAAAAACAGTATAATACATGTATGTATATGCATAAGCAAAGGACAAGTATTGAAATTTGTCAATGCTTTTTACATCTGTCAGACCATCTTTTCAAAGGGGGTACATTGTTTGTCCAACCAACTCCTCCCACAGTTTTTCAGGGATGTAAAAATTTTTTCCTGAAGGTCAAGCCAAGGGCTTTTCAAGATTTGTCAAACCCAAGCCCTGATCTATAAATGAAAAGCCCTCGAACAGCGACATTATCAGATTTTTATAGGGATCTTATTTATTAGATGTGTTAAAACAACATGAATCGTAACATAAAATCCATTCAAATAAATCGCCCAAATTATTCCAATACTGATTAAAATATTGATCTATTTTTATACTGATTACAAAAATAGATTGTTGAAAACACTATCAGGGTGTTATTTGTCGATGTTTGAGACATAATTTGTCATCCAAATTAAATGAAACTCTCAATCAATTTATTGAAATTATTTTTTTATTTAAATAGAGAAAGGCCAGACAGACCTTTTCTTAAGGAGAAAAACAAGTCTGAGGCATCCAAATGCACTGTCCCGGGCATTGGTTTAATAAATTTTTACACCCCTGTTTTTATTTGCAGTTCATTTGTACATATATTGAAGATGTGCCTTTTGTTTCCTTCAGTTTTATGGAATGCCTATTTTACAGGGTGCATTTAAAGGTTTATCTGTATTCAGTGAGGCAGTCGTCAGTAATTTAACAGGAAGTAAACCAACCTCATCAACAAAAAAACCTGATACAGCACCTGTTGATAACGGACACAGACCTGGAATTGTATCTATAGTAGATCTACAGAATATACATGGAGACCATGTAAGTATTATGCCTATTCTAAATTGTCATATTATAGTTTTTAATAGTACCAAAGTATAGCATTCAATTACGGTCTGAAAAACTTGCTTGTGACAAAAATTACAATAAAAGTGCAATTTTTAAAACATTTTCCGCCAAATTATGACACATGATAATGACGTCAAACTTTTTTGCTTGAAAAAATGCATTTTCTGGGTACAAATTATGTATTTGGACGTACCAAAATTGAACGATACTTACAGAACTATTATCAAATCTCATTATTTTTTTTTATAAATTGAATACACTATAGTAACTTTTATTCTAATGCATTTATGTGCAGACACATACCAATCTTCCTGTAATTTTAACATCAATTTAAAACGTTATTTTTGAATTTGCATTACAACAGGTATAACCAAACTGGCCTAAGATTCCAGTGAATTTCTAAGTTGCACCTTAAGATTTTCTTTCATATTCGTTTCAAAGCTTAGATCCCATTTATAGAAAAAATACAAAAGGTTGAACCAATGACGTCACTGTAGGTATAGTTCTTACATCATGAAAAGGCTACTTTTGAGCATTTTCATAAAAAGATACCAAATTTAGCAGATTTCCAAACAGTTTTCCTAACCGGAAATATCGAGCACATGCAAGAAACAATTAGATAATTTACCAACTTATTGGTACAAATGAAATCAACCTCTCATACAAATATTTTTGTGGTTCTTGCATGTGCTCAATATTTCCTATACAGAAAAAGTAGTCAAAATTGGTCAAATTTATAATTTTTTTCACAAAATCTTCAATTTGTCCCTTCTTCTACACTCAAAAACTCAACAATCATACCTCAACATTTGAGAAATGATACTGTTTACTGAAAAGCCATACCCATAGAACATTTCAATGAGAAAATTTGGTGCATTCAAACAAATTTATTTTTCAGGCCAAATAAGGCCCTTAACGCCCTACTCATTTGTAAAGGTTCCACGGAACTTTTAAATGTCTTTGTCCCGCTCACTACATTGTCATTATAATTTGGCCTATATTCAGATGAGGTTGCTAGGTAGAATTTCAAGAAATAACTGGTCTTAGAGACTTTCATACCAAAATTGGTATCAGATAATTTTGTACAAAGACTGTTTTCAATGAAATGTTTGCCAAAAATGTTTGGTTGCTAAGTATATTCCAAAAAATGATTGGTTTTTAGCTCACCTGGCTATGCCAGGGTAAGCTTTTGCCATCACTTTGCGTCTGTCGTCCGTCCNGTCCGTCCGTAAACTTTTCATTCAAAGATCTTCTCCTCTGAAACCACTGGGCCAATTGAAACCAAACTTGGCCACAATAGTCCTTGGGTGGTCCCCTTTAATAATTGTGTTGCTCAGGTCTGTACGTCATCCAAGATGGCTGCCAGCTGGGGCCAAAATTTAACATTGGACCCTATGGAAAAAAACGTTTCAAATTCTATTTCTCTGAAACTACTGGGCTAATTGGAACCAAACTTGGCCACAATAGTCCTTGGGAGGTCCCTTACAAAATAGGTGTTTTTTAGGTCCTCCCGATTTCCAAGATGGCCGTCAGCGTAAAAAATAGTTTTAACATTGGACCCTATGGGAAAACACTTTCAAAGATCTTCTTCTCTGAAACTACAGAGCCAATTAGAACCAAACTTGGCCACAATAGTCCTTGGATGGTCCCTTACAAAAAAGGTGTTTTTTAGGTCCGC
>MJUU01016184.1:224411-238893 GCA_002080025.1 Modiolus philippinarum | reverse complement strand
ATATCCAAGATGGCCGCCAGCAGGGATCATAGTTTTAACATTAGACTATATGGGAAAATACTTTCAAAGATCTTCTCGTCTGAAATTACTTGGCCAATTTAAACCAAACTTTGCCACAATAGTCCTTAGATGGTCCCCTGCAAAAAAGTTGTTTTTCAGATCAACGCGATATCCAAGATGGCTGCCAGCGGGGATCATAGTTTTAACATTGGACCCTATGGGAAAATACTTTCAAAGATCTTCTCCTCTGAAACTACTTGGCCAATTAAAACCAAACTTGGCCACAATAGTCCTTAGATGGTCCCCTGCAAAAAATTGTTTTTCAGATCTGCGCTATAACCAAGATGGCCACCAGCAGGGATCATAGTTTTAATATTGGACCCTATGGGAAAATACATTCAAAGATCTTCTCTGAAACTTTTCAGCCAATTGGAACCAAACTTGGCCACAATAGTCTTTAGATGGTCCCCTGCAAAAAATTGTTTTTCAGATCCCTGCTATATCCAAGATGGCCACCAGCAGGGATCATAGTTTTAACATTGGACCCTATGGGAAAATACATTCAAAGATCTTCTCTGACACTTTTCAGCCAATTGGAACTAAACTTGGCCACAATAGTCTTTAGGTTGCCCTGCAAAAGAGTTGTTTTTCAAGTCTTTGCTTTATGCAAGATGGCTGCCAGCAGGGAACAGATTTAACATTTGACCTATTGGGAAAACATTAAAAGATCTTCTCCTGAAATTACTTGGCCAATAATGAAAACATACTTGGTCACAATGGGCCATAGTTGTTCCCGTTTGAAAAATTTGCCCGACTTGTCTGCATCGCATTCAAGATGGCCCCTGTGGGGAACATAGTTTAACCTGGAGACTTATCGGAAGCCTATCGTAAAGCATTTAAAGATGTTCTCCTCTGAAAATATTTAGTCAATTGGAACCAAAATTAGACTCAATGGTCCCCTTCAAGAAAGGTGACAATAGAACTGCAACCAAATCCAAAATAGCTGCCAGTCTGGAATATAGATAAACTTAAGATAAAATTACATCAATGTCTATTAACAAATTTGAAAATAATGCCCTTAAACATTGGGATTATTTTAACTGCATATGCCAGCTGTGGCCCAGGTGAGCGATACAGGCTCTTGAGAGCCTCTTGTTTTTTATTTCAAAAAGTGTAACAGAAAGAGGTCAAGTGTATATTGCAAAAAGGTTCAGCATATCAAGATCTACAAACCCCGAAATTTTGAAGAAAATCCAAAAAACCTTGTAGGAGTTATTGCTCTTTTTCATTGAAATTTCAAGATTTTCATTTTTTTGTCTTTTATTTCCAAACTATAGAAGATGAAGGTTAAGTGTAAATTGATCAAATGTTTGCCATGCTGTGTGGATTTCAAAACTGGTGTTTAAAATTGTTTATTGACCGCCATTTTCAAAATACCGCCATTTTCAAAATGGCCGCCAAAAAAAGGCAGGAAAATTCAACATTGTCCGATTTCAATGAAATTTGGTTTCCAAATAGGAATTGATGTTGCAACATCAAAACCGACTTTAAATATTGTTCGTTGACTGCCACTTTCAAAATGGCCACCAAAAAAGGCGGGAAAATTCAACATTGTCCGATTTCAATGAAAGTTAGTTTCCAAATAGATATTGATGTTGCGACTTCAAAACTGATGTTAAATTTGTTCGCTTACAGACATTTTCAAAATGGCTGCCAAAAAAGGCAGGAAATTTCAACATTGTCCGATTTCGATGAAATTGGTTTCCAAGTGGATATTGATGTTTCGTCTTCAAAACCGATGTTGAAAATTGTTCGTTTACCGCCATAAAAGGTGGGAAAATTCAACATTGTCTGATTTCAATGAAATTTGGTTACCAAATAGATATTGATGTTGTGATTTGAAAACCCGATTTGAAAATTGTTTGTTGAGTGTCATTTTCAAAATGGCCACAAAAAAGGGCAGGAAAATTCAACATAGTCTGATTTCAATGAAATTAATCTTAAATTAGACCCACTAATTATATGGGAGAAGATCTAGATAATAAAAACAATAAATAATCCTAGATTCTGATTATCGAAAATATTCAACTTATGATTGAAAAAACGCTGTAATTCACTCATGTAGCAGCACTGCACGCATTTTTGAATTACTGCGTTATTCGATCATTCGTTGAATATTTTGCGATAATCAGAATCTCTGATTATCACAAAATATTTGTATAAATTGCGTTGTTCTTTTCCTTTAGACCAGACTAGTAGAAATTCCAACTACAATTCAATTTAATGATAATATCTGATATTAGATTGATTATATTGGATTTTGACAAATTATAATCCTGATATAATAAGGTACATAAAGAGCTATATAGCCTGTTAAGCATTGTATAGCAAACAAGTTATTTGAATTAATAGTAAATGTTTTGTTGAAAAATGTTTACAATTTTAATGGGTTAGATTGAATTGAAAAACTATGTGCAATTACTGTATGTCAAAGTAGTATGTCTTGATGACTTCTTATATATATATATATATATTCCAAATAAAGACTCAACACAACTGGAATTTCATCATCTTATTTCACAAGATCTTACAACAATCTTCAGGTGAATGTCGTCGTTTAGTAGCGACGGTAACTAAGCGACGTTATTATAACGTCACATTATTGTTAAAAGGGAGAAAAATATATATATGTGTGTGTGTGTGTGTGTGTGTGTTTTGTTTGTTAAACTACAGTTTGACATGAAAAATATATTCTTGGGTCTATTTATTTTCTTAACAATTGACCACAAAATTATGTTAAAACGTACAAGTCAGAAATGTTTTTTTTTTTCATTTTGTGAAATGCTATACCGAAAGGCTTGAAAAGCTTGATTTGCAGCCTATTTGTAATGAGTTCCCTCATGTTAAGCCCTCTCCTTAGTCAATTTTAATTTTTTTGTATCAAGGGAATTTGTTCTCTGTCTACTAACAAACATGTTTGGGTTCCCAGTGTGTTGATTTCACATTTGTAGCACTTAAAATTTGCTTATAAGCAACAAACACTGTAATATATATTTAGTAGCCACTCAATTATGATGCTAACAGAATTGTTTGGTTCTGTGACAAAATCTGTTCCGTAATTGTTACCAAAATGCCAGATTTATGGATACTGGCAAGTTTTGTAATTCTTCTGGAATACATATACAAGAGGAGAAATCTTAAATATTCTAGATATTTCTGTTTTTTTTTTTAAAGAATCATGTAGTTTTAAAAATTGTTTTATTATTGGATACCTGAATAACAGTTTCTGAAAGTGACTATTCTGGCCTATAATAATATTAGCTTCTTAAGGGTTACAGACACAATTCTGGCATACTAGAAAATAGATTATGAAGGTTGAAAAATTCTTGCACACTAGAATAACAAATTTTGAGAAATACAGGCATTTCTGTCACACCAGAATAGCAAATTCTTAAGGAATACAAAAGATCTGGCACACCAGAATAACAAATTCTGGAGGATTACAGACCAGAATTAATTCTGGCACCCCAGAATAACAAACTTAAAGACAATTCTGGCAAACCAAAATAAAATTCTTGAGGAATACAGACAATTGTTGCACACAAGAATAACAATTTCTAGAGGATTAAAGACAATTTTGTCACACCAGAATAACATATTCTTAAGGATTAAAGATAATTCTGTCATACCAGAAAAACAAATTATGTTGAATTAATGTCAAATCTGGTGCACTAGAATAATGAATGTTGGAGGATTACAGACAATTCTGGAACACCAGACTAATGAATGTTTGAGGATTACAAACAATTCTGGCACACCAGAATAACAAATTCTTGAAGGTTACAAGCAATTCTGACACGCCAGAAGAACAATTCATGAAGGTAACAAACAATTCTGACATGCCAGAATAACAAATTCTTGAAGGTTACAAGCAATTCTGACACACCAAAATAACATATTCTTGAGGAATACAGACTATTCTAGCACACCAGAATAACAAATTCTTGAGGAATACAAAAGATTCTGGCAAACCAAAATTAAAATTCTTGAGGAAATACAGACATTTGTTGCACACCAGAATAACAATTTCTAGAGGATTAAAGACAATTCTGTCACACCAGAATAACATATTCTTGAGAATTAAAGACAATTCTGTCATACCAGAAAAACAAATTATGTTGGATTAACGTCAGTTCTGGCATGCCAGAATAATGAATGTTTGAGGATATTAGATAATTCTGACACAATGGAATAAAAATGCTTGAGAAATGCAGTCAATTCTGGCACACCAGAATAACAATTTCTGGAGGATTAAAGACAATTTTGTCACACCAGAATAACATATTCTTCTGTAAATGGCTGTTTCCCGTGTAAGACAAGGTCACGGGAAGCTGTCTTACATAGATAAATGTCCAATCCAACATTCCGATTTGTTTGACGTCATTATTGTTACCATAATAAACTCCGTGAATTATTTGATGTCACAGTTGAAAAATCCACATGGAATGGCAAGTTTTTACTCTCCTTAAGTTTTTGTTGCATTTTACAGAAGAAATAGGTTCTTACACTCTACTTGAATTAAAGATTGGGATATCTTCCACTAGTGTGAGAAATTCTACGTCTTTTTCCCTCGTTACACTCGGGAAAAGACGGAATTTCTCACACTCATGGTAGATATCCCTTATCTTTAATATGGTCCCGTATAAGATCCTATTATTCTTGAGGATTAAAGACAATTCTGTCATACCAGAAAAACAAATTATGTTGGATTAACGTCAATTCTGGCTCACCAGAATAATGAATGCTTGAGGATTACAGACAATTTTGACAAACCAGAATAACAAATTCTCGAGGATAACAGACAATTCTTACACATCAGAATCACTTATTCTTGAGAAATACATACATACAATTATTGCATACCAGAAAAAACATTCTTGAAGAATGAGAAATTTTGAAATACTACAACAGATTCTGGAAGATTATTTGCTGTCTTTTTATGCCAGGACAACAGATTCTGAAGAACTGCAGATAAATCGAGCGTCGTAGAATGACAAAACCTTGAAGAAAACAGACAATTCTGGCATTCAAGAATAAGATATTCTTCAAGATCATGGACAATCAATTGTTGCATAAAAAAAACATTCTGGAACTTTCTTGGCAAAATAACATTTTTTGCAAGATACTGGCATTTCTTGCATACTAGATTCTGCAAAATACAAACAGTTCTTGCTTGCCAAAAAAAAAACAACAACAAATTCTGACAGATAGAGAAAATTTTAGAATTTTATAAATTTAGGGACAATCTTGCTTTTCAAAATGAAAAAAAAAATTGCACACAAAAATATAAGATTCTAGAAGATACAGATGATTCGTCGTTGCCGGTATATACGGTAAACAGAATCTAGGCATTTCTTACATTCTAGAATAACAGATTCTGAAACATACAGACACTTCTTGCACACCAGGATAACAGATTCTAGAGGAAAGTACAGCTGTGGCGTACAAGGATAACAGATTCTGGGTGATACAAACAATTCTTACATACAAGGATTATAGATTCTGGGGATACAAACAATTCTTGCACACCAGGATAACAGATTCTGGAAGATATGGAGAATTTATAGCATGCAAGGAAAACAGATTCGTGGGGATACAGACAACAAGTATAAGTGTGGCCAATTCTTGCATACCAGGATGACAGATTCTGGGGTTACAGAAAATTTTT
This sequence comes from Modiolus philippinarum, assembly GCA_002080025.1. Taxonomy (NCBI): domain Eukaryota; kingdom Metazoa; phylum Mollusca; class Bivalvia; order Mytilida; family Modiolidae; genus Modiolus; species Modiolus philippinarum. The sequence continues at coordinate 233,165 of MJUU01016184.1, read as the reverse complement.
TCCTTATCAGGAAAACATTCTTTGGAATGCATACCAGGATAACATATTTTAGGGGATACAGATAATTCTTGTATAAAATGATAAAAGATTCTGGAGGATACATACAATAATTTGCATACCTGGAAAGTAGATTCAGGAGGAATCAGACAATTCTGGAAGGTATATACAAAATTCTTGTATACCAGGATAAAACAGACAATTCTTGTATACCAGGATAAAACAGACAATTCTTGTATACCAGGAAATGAGGATAATAACAAAATTAAGGAACAGAGTGGTCAAATAGATTCTGGAAAATAAAGACATTTTTAAACCAGGAAAGCAGATTTAGATGATTCTTGTATACCTAGATAACAGATTCTGGGGGTACAGACAATTTTTTCATACCAGGATAACAGATTTTGGAGGAAACAGACAATTCATGCACATCCGGATAACAGATTCTGGACGTGAATACGAGGATAACATATTCTAAAGGATATGGACAATTCTTTGCAAACAAGGAAAACAGATTCTTTGGGGATACAGAAAATTTAATGTACCAAATAACAGATTATGAATTATGGGTCGATGATTCTCATGTACCTGAATAAGCAATAATTCAAGGTATTGGACAACCAATTCTGTCATACAAGAACAACGTGTTCTACAAGATACCATACAATTCTGACATACCAAAAGAACATTCTTGAGGATTACAGACAGTCCTCCCAAGCCAAGACAGCATTCAGGATTCAGCATGTATAACTGCTATACTTATTTATTTATTATTTAAAATTGTGATGCGCAATGTTTATTCGTATGTTATTATGTGTATTGTCTTTCTTTGTACCATGTAAATTGGTTTTAAAGTAATGAAGAATCTGAAATCTGAAATCTGGAAGATAACAGATAATTCTGACATACGGTAGCAGAATTAGGAGATTCTGAAAGATGATAACAGAGATTCTTACATACCAAAAATAGATTTTTGAAGAATACACACAATTATATGCAATTCATGAATGAATATACCTATATTCCTGTAGTAACACCTGTAAGAACACCTTCAATGAACAATGAACAATACCAATAAAAGGGATAAAAGCATTTTGAATAAGCACAGAATATTTTTCACATAGTTATACAGAGTTATACTGTTCATCAAATTTTGTGTATGTTAAGATGAACAAAGAATCGGAGTATGGTGTTTTATGAGCATTATTTTATGTATTTATGTATAATTTTACTCTGTAGTGTGTTTTGTACATGATAGCATATACCAGCTAAAGGAAATTGTAACAAGTATAATATGTTGTTTTTGTTAACTTTTTTTGAAGAGTTTCACATATGGTTACTTTGTAATTTGGTGATGACGGGTCTGTAAACATGTACCTAGGACTGTTAAAATGTGATTGTTACCATGACAAATACGAAAATCATATGGAATTCAATATTATTTGTGAAAATGTCCATAGGTGTAGGTAAGACATGAGTTTCATACCTTGTGAGCATAAAAGAAAGATAAATAAGAAGGTTCAGGGACAAAGTGTAGTAAAATACAATTCGTAGCAAGTTGAGTTATGGTGTAAAGATGTTAAAGTATCCTATATAATTGAGATCACAGTTTCTTGAACTTCTGGTAGCTGTTAAGGCAAATTAGATAGATTGCACTACTTCGAAAATTCTAAAATATTTCAAAACAGAACCCTGCAGGAGGTCTAGCTAATGTCAGATTACTGCATGACAATTAATTGCACAAAGCATTTGTTGTAAATGACTTTTCTGAAGCATGAAAATGATGTGATTCCTTTTATTCTTTTGCCTACGAAGTAAACTATGATATGTGTTTTTAGCTCACCTGGCTATGCCAGGGTGAGCTTTTGCCATCACTTGGCGACCGTCGTCCGTCCGTACGTCCGTCGTAAATTTTTTTTCAAAAATCTTCTCCTCTGAAACCACTGGGCCAATTTAATCCAAACTTGGCCTGGGTCATCACCGGGGTATGTTGTTTAAAAAATATGTTCGGTTAGTCCGAGGACTAAACAACATGGCCGCTGTTACTAAAAATAGAACATAGGGGTAAATTGTTGTTTTTGGCAAATAACTCAAAACTGTTGCTGATATCAAAAATCTGACAGGGTAAAATTGTTCAGAATGATGAGATCTATTTACCCTGCAATTTTAATGAAAATCGGAAAACCCGTCTCAGAGTTACAGCCCTTTTCAGTGAAGTTTTCAAAATTTATGCATTTTTATACGACCGCAAAAAATTTGTGGTCGTATATTGGTATGGTGCTGTCGTCGTCATCGTCGTTGTTGTCGTCGTCGGTGTCGTTGTCATCTGTAGACACTTTTGTTTTTGGTCAATAACTCAAGTTCCATTTGATCGATTCTTCTGAAATTATAAACAATGTTCCTTGGCACAAAAGGAAGGCTAGGATTGGTTATGGGTTTTGTGACCCCTCCCATTTCTAAAATAGGGGCCAAAAAAGGCAAAATTTGGTGTTTTCACATATTTGACTTTAGAATGTTTATTATTTATTGGATTTTGATGGGGTCTCGTTCAGTGTACTCCTTAGAAAATTTCCAATCTGGTGTATGGCAACAGATTTCATATGGCATGTATGGCTTACGAGATAAATGGGGCCCAAAAAGGGCAATTTTCAAAAATTTTATTTTTTTTATTTTAAGTCCGATTTTGATGCAGTTTTTTGCAATGGATTCCTTATGAAAAAGAAACTAGTGCTGCATCACCAGATTTTTGATAACTTGTTTCCTTTCCAAGCTATGGGGCCCAATGGGACCAAAATCCCAAACATGTGGATAACCTAAATATTTTATTGTTCATCAGATTTTGATGGAATTTTTTTCTTTGGATTCCTCTCATTGTAAGCTTTCTTTATTATGTGAACAGATTTGTCGTAGCTCTTACCATTTCCGAGCAATAAGGGGTCAAAGAGGCCAAAATTGCAATTATTAGAAATATGTGAAATCTTCATTTTTCATCAGATTTTGACGAGATTTTTTTTTCTTTGGATTATTCTCATTCTCATTGTAACCTTTCAGTACCATTGCAATAGATTTTGCGTAGCTCTTATGGTTTCCAAGCTATAAAGGGTCAAAGTGGCCAAATTGCAATATTTCAAAAAGATTTCTTAGCTCTTATTGTCCCCCGCCTTTCGCGAAAGCGGGTGACTATAGAATTTGCCTTTCCGTCATTCCGTCTTAATAAGGGATTAAAAGGGCTAATATTGATTTTCACTAGTTTGTATCCACTTAATTTATTGTGTCGCCTGCACCTAGTGCAAGATCGACACATAGGGATCACTATCCGTCGTCTTGCGTCCGTCTGTCCGTCCGTCCGTCTGTCTGTCTGTCCGTCTGTCTGTCTGTATGGCTCCAAAATTTTTACATTATCCGCATCTCCTCCTAAACGGCTTGGTACTTTCCAACGAAACTTCCAGGAATGCTTCAGTATATATTGTAGATGTGCACCATGTATTTTGTTTTTCTTTATTTCTGTTTTTCCAGATTTTTAAGCTATTTTTCGACTTTGTCATTTTAGCTTATTGGCGTCATAGGGTATACCTCCATTATCCGCAACTCCTCCTACACTGCTTGGTACTTTGCAACCAAACTTGCAAGAATGCTTCAAAATATATTGCAGATGTGCACTATGCATTTAGTTTCTCATTTATTTTGATTTTTCTGATTTTCTAGCTATCTTTGGACTTTGTCATTTTAGCTTATTTGCGTCATAGGGTATACTTCCATCATCCGCAACTCCTCATAGACCACTTGGTACTTTCCAACCAAACTTGCAGGAATGCTTCAATATATATTGCAGATGTGCACCATGCATTTAGTTTATCATTAAACGATTTTTTCTGATTATCATTGGACTTTGTCATTGTAAAACAAAACAGGAATTCTTTATATACATATAGTGCAGGCGACACATGTGTTCCATGGAACACCCATGCATTTTGTGTCAAGGTCCTTATTGTGTCCAGCAAATTACTGTGTCCATATTCATTTTAGTTAACACTTGTTCATATTTCAGTGGTCGACATGCTGCGGTCGTATCATGCTGCACTGGGCATAGCCCTTTATTTATTTTTCATTTCAAAAACTGGAACAGATAGAGGTGAAGTGTAAAATGTAAAAATGTTCAGCATATCAAGATCTACATACTCTGAAATTTTGAAGAAAATCCAACTGCTTGTGTTGTAGTCATTGACTCTTTTTCACAAAAAAAAATTCAATGCCATATGGTTATAGGTTATTTCCCTTTAAATTCTGTTTTCAAATCTTCTTTGGTTTACTTTTCTCTTAAGTTTTAGAGAAATTCCCTGCTATCACTTTATTAGAAATAATTATTTGTTACATAATCAAAAGCAAAAAAGTGTTTATGTACAATTTTTAACATTTTTTGTGCAAAATTACTTTCATAAACTATACTTATTTCACATATTAATAATAATTGTATATAATTGTATATTGTTTCATGTAGTAATTTTTGTTTGCCCACTATGCAAAATATCTCTCCCAGATAAATATTGACTTCAATTCCTGCGTAACGTTTATAACTGACCTGCATGGCTATGCCATGGTGATCTTCCTGCCATCACTGTGTTAGTGGTCCGTCCATTGTAAACTTTTCATTCAAACATCTTCTCTGAAACCGCTGGGCCAATTGGAACCAAACTTGGGCACAATGGTCCTTAGGTGGCCCCTTTTAAAAAAAAATGTCTGGAAAGTCCATATCATATCCAAGATGGCCGCCAGCAGGAACGCGATTTAACATTGGACCCTATAGGAAAGCGTTCAAAGATCTCTGAAACCACTGCGCCAATTGGAACCAAACTTGGTCACAATACCCCTTTGGTGGTCCCCTTTAAACATTTTGTCCGGCAAGTCTGCAAGTCATCCAAGATGGCCACCAGCGGGGAACTTTGTCCAAAATTGGACAATATTGCAAAAATCTTCTCCTCTGAAAAACATGGGCCAATTGGAACCAAACTTAGTCACAATGGTCCTTAGGTGGCCCCATTTAAAAATGTGTTCAGCAAGTCCACATCATATCATAGATGGCCGCCAGGAGGGAACGAGTTATTAACATTGGACCCTATAGGGAAACATATTCAAAGATTTTCTCCTCTGAAAGTACATGGCCAATTGGAATCATACTTAGTCACAATGGTCCNTACTTGGTCCCTTCATAAAATGTGTCTGGCATGTCCGCATAGCATCCAAGATGGCAGTTAGCGGGGAACATTGTATAACCTTGGACCCCATGGGAAATCATTTAAAGATCTCCTCTGAAAATGCTATGCCAATTGGAACCAAAATGACACAATGATCCTCACATGGTCTTCTTCAAGAAAGGTGACAGTTGGTCTACGCCCCCATCAAAAATAGCTGCCAGTGGGGAACATAGTTTAATTTTGGATCATATAACATCAGCAAACTACAAAATGAGACCATTAAGGGCATATCCAACAGTTTCTTGTTATATTGTCATTTTTATACGACCCCAAAAAAATTTTTGAGGTCGTATAATGGTATGATACTGGCGTCGTCTTCGTCGGCGTCGTCGTCTGCGGTGGCGTCGTCTGCGTTTGTGGACACTTCGTTTCCGTGTGATAACTTAAGTTCTGGTTGACCAATCTTTATGAAATTTTATCACAATGTTTCTTGGGGCAAAGGGAAGGCTGGGATTCTTTTGGGTATTGTAGCCCCTCCCGTTTCTGAAAAAGGGGCCAAAAAGGGCCAAATTGGGTGTTCTCATTATATTAGGTTGTAGAATATTTATTATCTATCAGATTTTTATGGGGTTTCTTTCAGTGTGCTTCTTATTAAATTTCCGATCAGTAGTATGTAAATGGATTTCACATTGCATGTACCGTTCATGAGATAGATGGGGCCCTAACAGGGGGAATCCCCAAAAGTTTTTTTTTTTATTTATTTTAAGTCCGATTTTGATGCAGTTTTTTTCAATGAATTCCTTATGAAAAATTAGTGAGCGCTCAATTATTAGATTTTTGTTAACTTGTTTCCTTTCAGAGCTATGAGGGGCCGAACGGGGCCAAAATTACTTGTTTCCTTTCAGAGCTATGAGGGGCCGAACAGGGCCAAAATTGCAAATTTGCAAATTATCTATAAAAACTTTTATTTTTCATCGCATTTCGGTGGGATTTTTTTCTTTGGATTCCTCTTGATATAAGCTTTCAGTAGTATGTCAATGGATTTGGCGTAGCTCTTACTGTTTCCGAGCTTTGAGGGACCGAAGGGGCCAAAATCGTTAATTTACAGATAACTTTAAATTTTTTTCATCGTTTTTTGATGGGATTTTTTTCTTGGGATTCCTCTTTGATATAAGTTTTTTTGTAGTATGTCAACGGATTTGGCGTAGCTCCTACCGTTTCCGAGATATAAGGGTTCAAAGGGACCAAAACTGCAAATTTGCAGATTACCTAATTTTTTTATTTTTCTTCGGATTTTCTGTGGATTTCTCTTGATATAAGCTTTCAGTAGTTTGTCAATGGATTTGGTGTAGCTCTTACTGTTTCCGAGCTATGAGGGGTCAAAGAGTCATAAGGGCTAATTTTTATTTTCTCTAGTTTGTGTCCAGCTAATTACTGGGTCAATCTCCTTATTGTGTCCATCTAACTATTGTGTCGTTTTCTTTAGTATGTCCATACTTACTTTAAAATTACACTTGTTCAAATTTTAGTGGTCGACATGCTGCGGTCGTATCATGCTGTGCTCGGCGTAGCCCTTTATTACAAATTTCAGATATATTGTGAAAAAAGTACCGAGGATTCCAAAAATGACAAGAAAATAATGGGTCACCGATCTTGTTTCCATGGAAATTGAGGTTAAAATTGGTCATTTTTGCGTTTTTTAAAAGAAAAATTAAGTTCTAATTTGAAAATAATGGATAAAATATTTTCAATCTGATCGATACCAAAGTGACAGAAAAACAAAGTCAAGGCTTTAAAGATTTACAGAAAAAATAATTTTATATCGGAAAGTATTTCTATTCCTACAAATCAATGAATATGTAACCCTTGTAACGTTAAAAGTCGCATAAAATGTTCCCATTACAAATTTATGTTTACAATTTTTTTTACAGCCTTCTCATATTGTCCATTTTATGAAATTTTGATATCATGTACTTCTAACAATATGCTACTCAAAAATCTCAAAAACCGCATAGGTCACCGGGTTCATTTCCGAGTAAATCATTAAAATATGCAACGTTTAGCAAATATCTAATCGGTAACACCCATTAAGTCTGCCAAACTTGAAAGTACAAATTACCTTTCCCTTGGAAACAATGGGAATTACTTTCTGACGTTTGCGTCATAGGGTATACTTCCATTATCCGCAACTCCTCATAGACCACTTGGTACTTTCCAACCAAACTTGCAGGAATGATTCAATATATATTGCAGATGTGCACCATGCATTTAGTTTATCATTAATTATGATTTTTTCTGATTATCATTGGACTTTGTCATTGTAAAACAAAACAGGAATTCTTTATATACATATAGTGCAGGCGACACATGTGTTCCGCGGAACACCCATGCATTTTTTGTCAAGGTCCTTATTGTGTCCAGCAAATTACTGTGTCCATATTCATTTTAGTTAACACTTGTTCATATTTCAGTGGTCGACATGCTGCAGTCGTATCATGCTGTGCTGGGCATAGCCCTTTATTTATTTTTAATTCAAAAACTGGAACAGATAGAGGTGAAGTGTAAATTGCAAAAATGTTCAGCATATCATGATCTACATACTCTGAAATTTTGAAGAAAATCCAACTGCTTGTGTTGTAGGTATTGATTCTTTTTCACAAAAAATTCAATGCCATATGGTTATGGGTTATTTCCCTTTAAATTCTGTTTTCAAATCTTCTTTGGTTTACTTCTCTTAAGTTTTAGAGAAATTCCCTGCTATCACTTTATTAGAAATAATTATTTGTTACATAATCAAGAGCAAAAAAGTGTTTATGTACAATTTTTTACATTTTTTTTTTGCAAAATTACTTTCATAAACTATACTTATTTCACAAATTAATAATAATTAGGGCCCTGCCATGAAATGGCGGCGCCCTGTAGTAATCAGCCTGTCCGTCCGTCCGTCTGTCTGTCTGTCCGTCTGTCTGTCTGTTCGTCAGCGTATTCTGTGTCGTACCATAACTCAAGATTGCATGCACAGATTCTTATGATTTTTAAACTCAAAGTTGAACATGACCAAAGGAAGCTCCCTTTTGTTTTTGAGGAAAATCAGAAAATGATTTTTGGGAAAAAACTTAGTTTTTATATGAAAAAGTGCATATTTTGAGAATTAGCTCTATGTAGTATGATAACTTAAGATTGCCTTCAGGGATTTTAATGATTTTGATACTCAAGGTTGAACTTGTTCAAAGAAAGGTCCCTTTCCTTTTTGAGGAAAATCGAAAAATGATTTTTGGGAAAAAACTATTTTTTATATGAAAAAATGCATATTTTGAGAAGCAGCTCTATGTTGTATGATAACTTAAGATTGCCTTCAGGGATTTTAATGATTTTGATACTCAAGGTTGAACTTGAGCAAAGGAAGCTCCCTTTCATTTTTGAGGAAAATCGGAAAATGAATTTTGGGAAAAACTTAGTTTTTATATGAAAAAGTGCATATTTTGAGAATTAGCTCTATGTTGTATGATAACTTAAGATTGCCTTCAGGGATTTTAATGATTTTGATACTCAAGGTTGAACTTGA
>MJUU01016184.1:213173-224370 GCA_002080025.1 Modiolus philippinarum | reverse complement strand
AAAAACTTAGTTTTTATATGAAAAAGTGCATATTTTGAGAATTAGCTCTGTGTCGTATGATAACTTAAGATTGCCTTCAGGGATTTTGATGGTTTTGATACTCAAGTTTAAACTTGACCAAAGGAAGGCCCCTTTCATTTTTGAGGAAAATCAGAAAATGATTTTTAGGAAAAAACTTAGTTTTTATAGGAAAAAGTGCATATTTTGAGAATTAGCTCTATGTAGTATGATAACTTAAAATTGCCTTCAGGGATTTTAATGATTTTGATACTCAAAGTTGAACTTGACCAAAGGAAGCTCCCTTTCATTTTTCAGGAAAATTTGGAAAAAATTAGTTTTTATATGAAAAAGTGCATATTTTGAGAATTAACTCTATGTTGTACAATAAATTAAGATTGCGTTCAGGGATTTATATGATTTTGATACACAAGGTTGGTCTTGACCAAAGGAAGCTCCCTTTTGTTTTTGAGGAAAATCCAAATACATTTTTGGGGGAAAAACATAGTTTTTATATGAAAAACAGCATATTTTGAGAATAAGCTCTATGTTGTATGATAGCTTGAAATGACCTTCACAGATATTTATAAGTTTTATGCACAGTGTTGAACTTGATCAAAAGAAGTCCCCTAATGATTTTTAGGAGATTCATAAAACATTTTGGGGAAAAAACCTTAGTTTATATATGAAAAAAAATCATATTTTGAGAATTAGCTCTGTCATATGATACATTGTTTAACTTGAAATGACCCTCATATATTTTTATTCAATGTTTTGATTTGATCTGAACAGATGACCCATAGTTGTCAAAACGGCCATATACAGAAACATAATTTACAATAACTTAGGATTTTGTTATTTATGTTTTTCCCCAAATATTGTTTTATGATTTCCATGAAATTCTGCAAACAGGTTTTTGGGACATGCAAGGGGAGGGGCCCTTTCTGACATTGTCAGTATTCTAGTTGTATATAATTGTATATTGTTTCATGTAGTAATTTTTGTTTGCCCACTATGCAAATATCTCTCCCAGATAAATATTAACTTCAATGCCTGAGTAACATTTATAAATGACCTGCATGGCTATGCCATGGTGATCTTCCTGCTATCACTGTGTCAGTGGTCCGTCCATCGCAAACTTTTCATTCAAACATCTTCTTCTCTGAAACCACTGGGCCAATTGGAACCAAACTTGGGCACAATGGTCCTCAGATGGCCCCTTTTAAAAAATGTCCGGCAAGTCCGTATCATATCCAAGATGGCCGCCAACAGGAACGCGATTTAACATTGGGCCCTATAGGAAAGCATTCAAAGATCTTCTCTGAAACCACTGCGCCAATTGGAACCAAACTTGGTCACAATACCCCTTTGGTGTCCCCTTCAAACATTTTGTCTGGCAAGTCTGCAAGTCATCCAAGAGGGCCGCCAGCGGGGAACTTTTCCAAAATTGGACAATATTGCAAAAATCGTCTCCTGAAACTACTGGGCCAATTGGAACCAAACTTAGTCACAATGGTCCTTAGGTGGCCCCATTTAAAAATGTGTTCAGCAAGTCCACATCATATCATAGATGGCCGCCAGGAGGGAACGAGTTATTAACATTGGACCCTATAGGGAAACATATTCAAAGATTTTCTCCTCTGAAAGTACATGGCAAATTGGAATCATACATAGTCACAATGGTCCTTACTTGGTCCCTTCATAAAATGTGTCTGGCATGTCCGCATAGCATCCAAGATGGCAGTTAGCGGGGAACATTGTATAACCTTGGACCCCATGGGAAATCATTTAAAGATCTTCTCTGAAAATACCATGCCAATTGGAACCAAAGTGAGGCACAATGATCCTTACATGGTCTTCTTCAAGAAAGGTGACAGTTGGTCTACGCCCCCATCATAAATAGCTGCCAGTGGGGAACATAGTTTAATTTTGGATCATATAACATAAGCAAACTTCAAAATGAGACCTTTAAGGGCATATCCAACAGTTTCTTGTTATATTGTCATTTTTATACGACCGCAAAAAAATTTTTGAGGTCGTATAATGGTATGATACTGGCGGCGTCATCGGCATCTGTGGACACTTCATTTCCGTATGATAACTTAAGTTCTGGTTGACCAATCTTTATGAAATTTTATCACAATGTTTCTTGGCTCAAAGGGAAGGCTGGGATTGCTTTTGGGTATTGTAGCCCCTCCCGTTTCTGAAAAAAGGGCCAAAAAGGGTCAAATTGGGTGTTCTCATATATTAGGTTGTAGAATATTTATTATCTATCAGATTTTTATGGGGTTTCTTTCAGTGTGCTCCTTATTAAATTTCCAAATGGATTTCACATTGCATGTACCGCCACGAGATAAATGGGGTCCTAACAGGGGGGATCCCCAAAAGTTTTTTTTTTTATTTTTAGTCCAATTTTGATGCTGTTTTTTTTTCAATGAATTCCTTATGAAAAATTAGTGTAGCGCTCAATTATTAGATTTTTGTTAACTTGTTTCCTTTCAGAGCTATTAGGGGCTGAACGGGGCCAAAATTGCAAATTTGCAGATTACCTATAAAAACTTTTATTTTTCATCGGATTTCGATGGGATTTTTTTCTTTGGATTCCTCTTGATATAAGCTTTCAGTAGTATGTCAATGGATTTGGCGTAGCTCTTACTGTTTCCGAGCTATGAGGGACCGAAGGGGGCCAAAATCGTAAATTTACAGATAACTTTAAATTTTTTTCATCGTTTTTTGATGGGATTTTTTTCTTGGGATTCCTTTTGATATAAGTTTTTTGTAGTATGTCAACGGATTTGGCGTAGTTCCTACCGTTTCCGAGATATAAGGGTTCAAAGGGGCCAAAACTGCAAATTTGCAGATTACCTAAATTTTTTGTTTTTCTTCGGATTTTCTGTGGATTTCTCTTGATATAAGCTTTCAGTAGTTTGTCAATGGATTTGGTGTAGCTCTTACTGTTTCCGAGCTATAAGGGGTCAAAGAGGAATCATAAGGAGTCATAAGGGCTAATTTTTATTTTACCTAGTTTGTGTCCAGCTAATTACTGGGTCAATCTCCTTATTGTGTTCATCTAACTATTGTGTCGTTTTCTTTAGTGTGTCCATACTTACTTTAAAATTACACTTGTTAAAATTTCAGTGATCGACATGCTGCGGTCGTATCATGCTGCGCTCGGCTTAGCCCTTTATTACAATTTTCAGCTATTATTGTGAAAAAGTACCGAGGATTCCAAAAATGACAAGAAAATAATGGGTCACCGATCTTGTTTCCATGGAAATCGAGGTTAAAAATTGGTCATTTTTGTGTTTTTTAAAGAAAAATCAAGTTCTAGTTTGAAAATAATGGATAAAATATTTTCAATCTGATCGATACCAAAGTGACAGAAAAACAAAGATTTACAGAAAAAATAATTTTATATCGGAAAGTATTTCTATTCCTACAAATCAATGAATATGTAACCCTTGTAACGTTAAAAGTCGCATTAAATGTCCCCATTACAAATTTATGTTTACATTTTTTTTTACAGACTTCTCATATTGTCGATTTTATGAAATTTTGATATCATGTACTTCTAACAATATGCTACTCAAAAATCTCAAAATCCGCATAGGTCACCGGGTTCATTTCCGAGTAAATCATTAAAGTATGCAACGTTTAGCAAATCTCCAATCGGTAACACCCAATAAGTCCGCCAAACTTGAAAGTACAAATTACCTTTCCCTCGGAAACAATGGGAATTACTTTCTGACGTTACATTTATCAACGTCATATTCCCGGAAAACATTGCCTTCTTTTGTGTTTGCTATTATCTCCCCTGACACTATTGGATATTCCCTTAAACAGTCAATAAACAAATTTGAAAATGAGAACCTTAAACGTTGTGATTATTTTGACTTATTGTGTCAGCCATGACCCAGTGAGTGATACAGGCTCTTGAGAGCCTCTTGTCTTACTTGTGCATACAAAAACATTCATCTTGAGTTTTGCTTCTGGGGTCTGCTGGCAATACGCTTGTACACAAACATAAACAGATTTATACTGAGAGTGTTTTGAGTTCGTGTTCACAGATGCATATATATGTTCTTTTCATTTCTATTGTCCCCAATTGTGGTTCTGTGTATACCCTTAATTTTGGGGATTTCCTTTTTGGTTGTTTTATATATTTCTGCAGATTTTGTTTTCAAGATTTCACATATGAAAATAAGTGTTTCCAATCATTTTAGACTTGAAAATTGTTCACATGCATCTTAATGTCCAGTGGAGTGCAATTTCACAATGTTCTACTCTTTAACTTCTCAGATCTTCATCTCATATATGAGTTCACTTAAATATAGACCCATTATTTATATTGAATGAGTAGATTGTTCTACTTATGGAGGTAGATGACTTTCATTCTTATGAATTTTTTCAGCTTTGATAATATGGCATTAGCTTACTCTTAGTTATGTAAAATGCAATTTAGGTCATCGATGTATGACTATGCTTATACAGAATTAGGATTTTCCATATCACTCTTAATACCTTTAGTTAAAATTAAAAGCCATTAAAGTATGGGTGCCCAGGTGTATTGATGAGGTTTGATGGCTATTAAATCACTCAATATCAACTATGGATGGTACAACAACAGATTCCGTTAACAAACTATTACAGTTTAATACCCACATTGAGAACTTCTCTGATTACAAAGTAACAATACGTAAGGAATTAACGGATCGACGAGAATAAAAGAGAGATAACTAAGCGAGGAATTGCCACCCTGAGGTACCATACTTACCATCTATTGTTTGTAACAAAGTCATTATCCTAGGGCCATCAAAAAGATTTTAAAATGAGGAATCGAATAGCGGTTTATTATTAACGTCAGTAATTAAAATTGGTATTTCTGGTAGAAACGTAATTCTTTACATATCGGCTTACATTAGCATGGTTAGGTTATTAGTTGAAAGACGCTAGGGATGAATAAAGATTTGGTTTATATGATTTTGACAAAAAAAGCTTGTGGACGTTGTCAATTTCAATCATTATAATTTAGGATTTTATGTTCATGGTTGTTATTAAAATAAAATTACACTACAGTTGTAAGTTTTTAAGAGTCTGTGTTGAAGAGGGGTTTATCGTGTTTTTATTATGTTTTGGAAAGTTATGAGGATAGTAGAATGTATCAGGTTTGATTTGGAAATGAAGGAAAGAAAAATATATTTTGATATGTCGTAAGCAAAATGTTCAGGTAAAATCACAAATTGTCACCTCAAAAGATATGTAGCCATGTATTATTATGTTTCACATTTAAATTTGCATTACAACGTTAGATTTAAAACATTTTAGCAATTTTCAAAACAAAAATTAATTATGGAAGTAAAACAGTATTGACACACGTTGAAATATTTACTGCTAATGTAGAATAGGACCTGGATGGGCAATTGGTTAAGGTAGTGAGTTTACCTATACTATGGATGTAGCCTTTCACCATCTCTGTGAGTTTGCGTCAAGCTTTGCAAACCAGGAAAAGACTCGAATTGTAACCATAAGTTATGAGTTATGTCAGTTACCTGTCTATAGCTGAAATACTGTGGAAACAAACAAAATAGAGGGAAGGGAAATTCTCAACAGCCAATATACAGAGAATTTTAAATAAGGGGTGAAAATCAAATATAATGTCACTAAAGCTACAAAAACAGGAGCAAGGCAAATTTTATTCACGTTTTTAACAAAAATAATTTTTCGATTTAGGGTTTTTTTGCATATATGCTGAAGGTGCACAATAAGCTTTCAGGTTTTCGATATTGGTCTTCAATTCAGAAAACAAGAGTCCCCAAGATGTCGATTTTGACACATGTGGCATGCGATACGAACTGTTCCTACGTTTTTCTATTGAGGGATTTAATTTTGTTGTAGAATTGATACATAAGTTCTGTAGATGCACACTAAGGTTTTGGGTTTTTTATATTTCTCCTGGAGGAAACAAGAGCCCCAATATGTCAATTTGACAAAGGCCCCCAAATGTGGATTGTGACACATATGGCATGCCACACATGCAGTATTTCAGCAATAAGCTTTCAGGTTTTCGATATTGGTCTTTGTGAAAACAAGAGTCCCCAAGATGTCAATTTGTACACATGTGGCATGCGACAATAGTTAGGGCCCCGCATCGAGATGCGGCTACTCTATAGTTTTCACTTTGTCCGTGTGTCCGTCCGTCAACATTTATTTTTCTTCAAAGATTTCTTGGCTTGTATTAGTGGGAATTATTTCAAATTGGTCTGAAGCTTTGAAATGATTAGTTTATCGTGCAAGCCATTTTTATATGACCGCAAAATTTTGCAGTCGTATTATGGTATGGCCCAGTCGTCGTCGGCGTCCGCGTCGGCGTCTGAAGACAGCATAACTTTGGTTCTAGCGGACGGATCATTTTCAAATTTTAGTATGAGGTTTCTTGGCACAAGCTGTAGCCCGGGTTTAAATTTCGGGTTTTTGGCCCCGCCCATTTCAGAAAAGGGGCCAAAAAGGGGTAAAATTGGGTATTATCATGTCTTATCATGTCTGTGGACAGCATAACTTTGTTTCTTGTAGACAGATCATTTATAAGTTTTAGTATGATGTTTCTTGGCACCTGCCTTAGCCTTGGTATTAATTTCATGTTCCTGTTCAAAAATTTTATTTTTCATATTTAGTCCGATTTTGATGCAATTTTTTGCAAGGGATTCTTTATGAAAAATTAATATGGTACTTCACCATCAGATTTTTTATAACTTGTTTCCTTTCTGAACTATGAGGGGCAAATGGGGCCAAAATTGCAAATATGCAGATAACCTAAAATTAACATTTTTCAACGGGTTTGGATGGGATTTGTTTTTCTTTGGATTCCTTTAGTTGTAAGCTTTCAGAAGTATATCAACATATTTGGCATAGCTCTTATTGTTTCTGGGTTATAAGGGGTCAAAGGGGCCAAAGTTGCAAATTTTTTAAATATGTGAAATTTTAATTTTTTATCAGATTTTGATGGGATTATTTTCTGTGGGTTTCTCTTGATGTAAGCTTTCAGTCAATAGTCAACAGATTTTGCGTAGCTCTCACTGTTTTTTATCCATAAATGATCAAAAGGGTTTATTTTTCTCCCTAGTTTGTGTCCAGCTAATTACTTTGTCAAGCTCCTTTTTGTGTCCATCTAATTATTGTGTCAAGCTCTAATTTACTGTGTTCACATTCAATTTAAACTACACTTGTTCAAATTTCAGTGGTCGACATGCTGCGGTCGTATCATGCTGCGCTCGGCGTAGCCCTTTATCAAGTTTGTCAGACATCTACCCTGATTTTTTACTATTAACAAATGTTTTCGTCACAGATTTCTTGGCTTCTATAATAGGAAAATGATTTGAAATTTGGTCTGAAGCTTGGAAATGGTGAGTTGTATATTGTAAGCGATTTTCAAGTTTGTCGAGTGCCCATTTCCTGTTTCCCGAAACTTTGATATTTTACTATGAACTAAATTTTCGTCTCAGATTTCTTGGCTTCTATAATAGGAAATGATTTGAAATTTGGTCTGAAGCTTTGAATTGGTGAGATGTATTGTGTAAGCGATTTCAAGTTTGTTGGGCGTCCACTTCATTTTGCAGATACTTTGATTTTTACGATGAACAAAATTTTCGTCACTGATTTCTTGGCTTCTACAATAGGGAATGATTGGAAATTAGGTCTTAAGCTTGAAAATGATGAGTAGTATTGTGTAAGCAATTTACAACTTTGTCGGGGTCCACTTCCTGTTTGGTGATACTTTGATTTTTTTTAATGTTAACCAAATTTTCTTCACAGATTTCTTGGTTTCTACGAGAGGGGATGATTTCAATTTGGTCTGAAGTTTGGAAATGATGAGTTGTATTGTGAAAGCCATTTTCAAGATAACAACGTGACTACTTCCTGTTTGCCGATACTTTGATTTTTGACAATGAACCAAAGTTTCGTCAATGATTTCTTGGCTTGTATTGATGGTAATGATTTGAAATTTGGTCTGAAGCTTAGAAATGGTGATTTGTTTTGTGTAAGCGATTTTTTGGTTTGTCACTGAACTAGTTAATTTCTGTTTGCTAATACTTTGATCTTTAACTTTAAATAACTTGATAATTAGCCTAAAGCTAAGAAATGATATAGTTTGGTATAACTTCAGGAAATCACTGTATCAACACATTAGTGTGTCAAACAGAATTTGAATCCACACTTATCTGATTTTTAAATATGCCACGAGTTTCAAGATCGAAATTGCGGGCCCTTCCGTCAACACCAGTTTCGACATGCTCTAGTTGTTCTTACGTTTCTCTATTGAGGGATTTATGGCAGATTTACCAGATGATTAACGTATTTTATTTGCAATTCTTCAATCAACATACCAATATTCCTCTAGTAACACCTATAAAACTCCTTCTAAACTCCTGTCTTTTGTCTACTAATCAATTACTCAACTTTCTATAGAATTCTATTGTATACCAATTTGTCATCACTGGAGTATCAAGGTAAACCCCTTCAGGCAGTATAAATTGGTATACAATAGAATTCTATAGAAAGTTGAGTAATTGATTAGCAGACAAAAGACAGGAGTTTAGAAGGAGTTTTATAGGTGTTATTAGAGGAATATTGGTATGTTCATTGAAGAATTGCAAATAAAATACGTTAATCATCTGGTAAATCCGCCATAATATTGTTGTAGAATTGATATATAAGGTCTGTATCATCATTGACTCAGGCAAAATTAAAACTAAAATTTATGATAAAAGGGATGATTTTGATTTCACAATTACTAAGTTCCCTTTTCTTGATGGCGACGTTCCTGTAGCTCCATCATACGGGGTCTATATATCACAACTAGTACGATTCGCACGCGTCTGTTCTACTCTTGACGACTTTAATGAGCGTAACCTTACTTATCACATCCAAACTTTTACAACAAGGTTACAGATTTCATAAATTGATTAACACCTTTAAGAAGTTTTATAGAAGATATGAAGATTTGATTTCTAAATATGGTGCCACTCGCAAACAGCTTATTACTAAGGGCATTTCTCACCCTCGATTTTATGGAAATGTTGTTAAAAAAATGTCAAAAACTGATAAAAAATCCAGAAAAACTGGGACGTAACTTACATTCTTTACGTAATAGGGGATATTGACAGGATATTCTTCAGGATTCCGTTAAATTGGCTTTGGGATCCAATGACCTGAAGATATTACAGGTATACTGGCCTCTCACTGGTACTGCCGATGTCTACTGAAATCTATGCAAATTCTTTACCAAACCCTTCGGGGAGTTTTGAGTTTGATCTTTATTCCGTAGTGCGACAGTGTTTTACCAGCAGACTAGGTTCCTTGAGCTAGCCGGCAGTTTAGCGGCGAGCACTCCTCGACCCATCTTTCTAAATTACGTTTTGTCTTTTTCTTTCCTTCTCAAGATTGTGGTATTGGAGTTAGTAGTCTACCTGTATTTGGTTTTATTTGTATGTTTTATTATACTATAGGGAAACGGGATAGAGAAAGGGGAGGTTTGGGTACCCATAAACCGGTTTAACCCTACCGCTAGCTCTTGCTAGTGCTGGTACCAAGTCCGGCTATCCCGAGTTCCTATCGTTGTCCATGTTTTTCTTTTGTCATTTTATTGTTTTTCTCGTGCGGTTCCCTGGTGGATTGTGGCACGTGATTGTGGTTTACGGCCATTGTAGGTGTTTCCTGTTATCTATCTTATATTAACTGTAGATTCACACTAAGGTTCTGGATTTTTGTATATTTATCCTGTTGCAAACAAGAGGCCCAAGATGTCAATTTGACAAAGGCCCCAAAATGTGGATTGTTGCATATATGGCATGCCACGCGAACTTTTCCCACATTTTTGGATTTAAGGATATAGTTTTGCTGTATATGCGCAATAAGCTATCAGAATTTTGCTTCTGGTTCCAACTTTGGTCAATACGAAAGACATTTTTTTTATTTACATCTCAGCATGCAATCTTATATTTTGGCAATTATTTGGAAAAACTAAAAGTCTGAAAACTAAGAACTCTAAAATGTGACTCCAATTTTGGTAAATATCCTGAAAGTCTTAAAGCCACTTCTTTTTTTTTTGGAATTATATAGCAACCATACATTTAGCATTTGTTTTGATAAGGTCAATCATTTTCACCAATTGGATTTAAAAAATAATTGATTCCAATTTTTTTCTAAATTTCCTGAAAGTCTCAAAGACCACTTATATTTGGAATTCAACCTAGCAACCATATTTAAGATTTGTTTCGATTAGGACAATCATTTCACTAATTGGATTTTAAAAATAGTTGATTCCAATTTTGATTAATTTCCTGGAAGTCTCAAAAACTACTTTTTTGTAATTCTACATAACAACAATACTGTTGGGATTTTTTTTTCGGTAAGGACAATCATTTTCACCAATTGGATCTATTCGATTCCAATTAGGGAAATTTCCTGAAAGTGTCAAAGACCACTTATCTTTTTTGGAATTCTACCTAGCAACCATGCTATTTTAGAACAAACATTTTCCCATTTTGGTAAATTTCCTGAAATTGTCAAAGACCACTCATTTTTAGCTCATCTGGCTATGCCAGGGTGAGCTTTTGCCATCACTTGGCGTCCGTCGTCCGTCGTCCGTCCGTCCGTCCATCGTCTGTCGTAAACTTTTCATTCAAAGATCTTCTCCTCTGAAAGCACTGGGCCAGTTGGAACCAAACTTGGTCACAATAATCCTTGGGTGGTCCCCTTTAAAAAATATATCCGGCAGGTCCGTACCTAATCCAAGATGGCCGCCAGCGGGGAACATAGTTTTAACATTGGACCCTATAGGAAAGACATTCAAAGATCTTCTCAGAAAGTACTAGTCCAATTATAACCAAACTTAGTCACAATGGTCTTTGGATGGTCCCTTCCAAAAAAGGTATCCGGCATGTCCGTACCTCATCCAAGATGGCCGGCAGCGGGGAACATAGTTTGAACATTGGACCCTATGGAAAAGACATTCAAAGATCTTCTCAGAAACTACCCGTCCAATTATAACCAAACTTAGTCACAATGGTCCTTAGATGGTCTCTTCTAAAAAATGTATCCGGCATGTCCGTACCTAATCCAAGATGGCCGCCAGCAGGGAACATAGTTTTAACATTGGACCCTATGGGAAAGACATTCAAAGATCTTCTTCTCAGAAACTACC
>MJUU01016184.1:196603-208682 GCA_002080025.1 Modiolus philippinarum | reverse complement strand
CTAACAGATCTTTCAAAACATGCCTCACTGACCGTGTGACGGGTGCTGTATACAGAACAGAATATGCTTACCCTTCCGGGGCACCTGATGTCACTGTTTTTTGAGAGTTCACACACTGTTAGTGCTTTAGTTTTTTGTGTTGTGTATGTAATGTTCGTGTGTTTTGTGGGCATGTGGTGTCTTTGGTCTTCCGTCTTCTGCTGTTCTTGCTTTTGCCTTGTCTCTGGACTTTGATTTGTGTAATCTTGTGCTTTGTTCCTTCGGTATTCTACTGCCGTTATCGCGAACTCTGCTATTGTGATCGTACAGAACACTAACTTAAATAACTACTTAACAATTAATAGATATAGGTTTATGAAATTATATTTTTCTTGATATTCTGTTCTATAGTTATACAAAAGAGAATGAATATCAATTGTTCGTATTTCATGTGGGATTCAGTACTGGTACAATTTCACAGGTCCATAGAAATCACTTCAAGACTAGTGATCACACTTGATATTCGGACATAATTTGAATTATTATCACTTTTTCGGTGTACCTCATACATTTTTAATCAGGTTGAAATAGGGTTTGTTTCTTGGGATTCCATATGAATTGAAATGATTGCACACAGATTATTCGTATCGCTTACCGCTTATGTGTAATAAGTAGTGTGTTTATTCAAAATTTTACCCTGCCATGTCCAAATCCTTTTGTTGGGATCTTAAAATGAATCCCTTTCCCGAGGTCTCGTCATTTTTCACTAATTCCTAGTGTCATCGCCGGGAAAATATTTAACTAAGACTCTTAAAGAGTCCACTTTTTCCATTTTCTCGAGCTAAATTTTCAGCGGTTCTCGAGTTACGATTAAAGTCTTTTCCCGTTTTCACATACCCTTTTTTACCACGATCATCTTTCCAGTTGAATCAAAAAGATCAATTCCGTTTCCTTGTTGTACCACATTGAGACCAACTTTGGTGTCTTCAACTTCAGTTTATCATACAATAGATCTTTAATTTAGTGGCATTTCACTTTTAGAAATAAAATGGTGTATAAAATAAAAAAAATGAAATAATATTTTAGAAATAAAATAGTGTATAAAAAATAAAATAATCGTCCACTAGCTTAAGAAACTAGTGCTTTTGTCGGGCAACGGATGACAGTGATTGAAAGAGCATTTTTTCAGTTTAATTAATGTTTATTGACAATCCCGCATCCATGACCAGAAAATACATGCATGTAGCTTTGTTCGACAATCAGCAAAGAATTCCTCTCTAACCAGTGCTAGGGGCCGTCTTGAATTTGCTATGAGGTATGAGCAAAGCTCATTGTTGAAGGCCTCATGATGACTTCAAGATGAAGAACAACAATAAAAGCGTTGTTTCTTTGCTTGTTTTTACCATGTATTTGTAGAGACTTTGTCTCATGTGCATTTACTCCATATCCTTTCATTTACAATTATATGAAAAGTTGTAAAATGTGTCTGAAAATAAAGGATAACTTCTGGTTCTGTGCTTTGTGTCTGTCTGGCGTCATTGTTTTTGTGTCTAACGTCATTGTTTTCTGTGTTCTCGTTTTTGCCCTGTCTTTGGACTTCGATTTTTGTGAATATCACCCCTTTGTTCCTTCGGTATTCTACTGCCGTTGTTTCAGCTGTATTAATGGTATACAATTAGATGTCCACTGTAGCGTATTTTGCTTTCTTATTTTGTCCCACTTGATTTTCGTTTTCCGAAATGGTTTGGAGATTACTATCAACAACAATTATATTTTCTGCAGTCGAGTTCTGTGCTGTTTCATACAGTTAACACATAGCATGTATTGAAAATGTAGTGTATGACTTTGCTTCTAAGAATTAGTTTTAGAACTATACGTGTAGTATTTCCTGACACCGGTACATTTACGAGTTTTGGGGAACGTGTACATCATTTCAGGGTATTGTTATTAAATCATACGTATTTTGTGCTGTGACATGGGTTATGTAATTTTTCATGTACCACTATTTTGTTGAGATGTAAAATAATAATAAAGACTGTAATCAGCGGCTGTTCACAAACATCCTGCTTTTAAAAATCATAAAACGATTAAATGGACTTCAAAAAACTGAAGCTATGACTGAAAATCCTGGTATAAAATTCCCTTCAGTCTTATTTATGTTCATGAAATTTCAAAGAATTTAATACAAATCAAATTTAAAACTTATTCAGGGAAATATGGAAATTGTGAATGTGGGTAAGAAACAAAACAAATTTTACTGAAATAAGAGTGAAAATAAAGTGTTATAATACAATAATGTACGACGTGGGCAACCAGTTTACTCCTACACCTTAAGTTTCTGAGTAATGTCTCGCATAAAATAAAATCCCTACAGTAATTTGTTAAAGATTTGATATTTTACCAAATGGTATGTTTTTTACGGGCTTTACTGTTAATTCTATTGGTGATTGCAGATATTTCCTCATTTGTATCGTAGATAATTGCATCAAATACATTATTCCGTTATCAAGAATCATAATTTTTAATTCACTGAGTAAGCGTTTTCGAGAGTACCTTAAACATAAAATGAATGTAGAGACGAAACAATATCAACGTCTGAGCATACTTATTCCATGCATAGGAAGCTTTTGGTTGACAATTTTCAGTGTATAAATACGCATCCTAAAATACGGATTTTAAATCAAACTGTTATTCTTTATTTATTTCAGAAGTATTTGATGGAAGTAATGAAAACTTAAGTACCAGTTCTAGTTCCAGTACAGGGATATCTCTACCCCGAAGTGCAGAACATACACTGGACAATGTGTTCTCCACAGGATCACAGGACTCTTCAGGTTGAGCATACAGATGGTAGTATTGAAACCTAAAAGTTGCAGTTCCGATTCAGTGATCTGCCAGAGTTGAACATATTCTAAACAATTTCATCTCTACTTAATAACAATTTTGATTGGCTTAACTATTCAAGCCTGGTATTGGTCGTTTTTTGTCTAGTCTTATTACGCGTCTTGTTTGGCACAAAATAAGTTTTCTGTGATACTAATTGTAACACGCATAGTCACTTTTTAACAGAAAATTAATTTTGGCTTCAATTCAAGACAAAAGTGGTAATACGCAAAGTAAATGTGCATGAGACAAGGGTACACAATGACAAAACTTTAAATGTTGTTTTCATCGAGAACATTCGTCATAATTATTTGTTGTACCAATGCTTGCTATAGAGATCTTAACTGTTGAGAACACAGTGTAGTACTTTATAATGAATACGAGCTTTTATATGATCTTTTGTTCTCATATAAATATTTTACTATCTTACTTATTATGTATATACCGAGTCAAGCCTGTATCAAAAGATCAACTTAAAGATGTATGAAAAACTTAGAATTTCATACATTTAAATTAAGGTCTGGTTAAATAAAAGAGGTGCTATGTGACCTTTGAACCAATGTTTGTGCTTGTTCAAAATGCCTCCTCATACATGTTTAACTGTTTATGGCTTTCATGATGTCATCATTATATATATTATTTAATTTTTTGTCGCCATACTAGTAAGTAGATCTGACACAAAGGGATTACTTTCGGGGTTTCTGCATCGTCGTTGCTCTGCTACAACTACCACAACGACCACCATCTCCGTCAGAATTGATAGGTTCCAACCAGACTTTCGAGATAATATGATCACATAATGAACTTATACTTGATATTTTGAATTTACGGATTTTATACCTTTGTCGAATCAAAAAAAAAGATCATATGCTATACGTGTACATCAACAACCACTGCATAACTGTACGAGTGGTCAAGGAAGTTACTATACCTGTACGATTACTTTTTGCGCCCTGCTAAGGAATAACTTAATACCGAAGTTACTGTGAATTTTGATTCTGCATATGCACATTTCGACAACTTATGTCTCTTCAGTGCAGATAAAATCTAAATGTTTGGAAGACCATAAAGTCAAAGATGTTTAAAAACTGATAGAGAACAAATTACCAAATATGATCTAAATAGAAAGCAAAAATCAGCTAATGACAGAGATTTGCATGAGGGAGATACTCGACTTGCAACCAATGCAAGTTACCAACCCAAGGTTGTTGGTTCTGTGCGAGTACACTGGCTTCCTCCTAGTAATGGCTACGAAATAACCAAAATACTGCTAAAAGTGGCGTTACAAACTCCATGTAGACAACCAGAGCTGTAAGTCAGTTTTCAAGTTGTAACCTTTCTGAATTTTTTATTTCGATGTTCGGTGTTTTGTTGTTTTTGCGTGTTATTAGGTTCACTGTTCCAAGAATATTATTGTTGTACAGGCGACAAACATGTTTCAACATGCATTAATTTTTACATAAATCAAGAAAATATAAATAATTTTCTATGCATATGTTTTACTTGTATACAAATTGTGCATTGTTCCGTGTTATAAAAGTTAAAGGAAATATCCAAACTAGAACATTTTTTCGTTTAATATCAAGTGCCTGTTGAAAGATATAAACTTATTAAAATTATTGCAGTTGGAGTTAACATATGTGTTATGGTCTCATGTTCATGTACTCAATATCCTTTCTTAAAATAAATTATTAATATGTACAATAATGTGCATGATATTGCAAGGTTTCTTTTATTTGTATGGGATGGTTTGACCTTATAAACTATGATATTATTGACTTGAAACAAAATTCTAATCTAAAGCAACCTATAGAGAGTAAAACAAAGCAAGGTAAGATAAACTTTTTTACAAGAAATTTAGGTATTTCTTTAAATAAATGATTCTTTTGTTATGGTAGTAATTAGGCTTTTTGTATTTAATTCAACAAAAAACACAAGGATGCTAATATTATGGATAACATTTATACAAATCCACATAATTCTTTTAATCAATATCCTGTCCATGACAGACAAAATTAAAATCAGATGGTCAATTGCTGCTATTGTATATTGTGTAGTAGATCTGAAATACCTATTTACTTCTTTGGCGAGTTTTCTAATCAACCAATCGGATATAAAAAGATAATTTTGAATGGGAAGTAAAACACAGTATTTTTTGGACTAACCATACAGTAACTAACTGGAATTAATAGACTTTCACAAAAATTTTATTAGATTATTTTCATGTTGTATTCAATAAATTAATTGTTATATTTACTGCCATGTAGACCAGTTGTGATCTTATTTCCCAATAATTGAAATTTATGCATGATTGAATAATAGAAAATATATATATGTTTAATTATGGAAATATGTTATGCCTCAAAATTTGATCAATAATCACCCATGAGTAGAACTGTATATATAATTGTAAACTGTATATGCAAAATAAGAATATAATTCTATTTATGAATTTCGGTGGCTGCGTTAACAACAACTAATGTTTTGGATAAATATGTTTTGATCCCTTCAACATTTTTATATATAAACATGCAAATGAATATATTCCATAAATAAAACAATTTTTCTTAGGGGAGTTTATATCATTGGAGTTTAGTTCTTCGATATAAATTGTTTTGCTAATTATGTTGCTTCTGTTTTTGTTCATACTGAGATTTTGTTCACAACAAAATATTCGGTAGCCTATACCATGAAAGTGAGATTCATCATTTGATCTGTAAACACGTTGGAATACTTCTGTGTTGGTAGCTTCTTGCACGTAAGGTATTTTCACCACTTATATTTTTTTGGCTTTTTACCATGGCCAATTAATTAAAAAGATCATTTATTTCAGTAGTGTGATTGATTCCTTATCAACTTCATGATTTGACATGAGATCATCTGACAGCATTAGGAATATTTAATAAGATTGATAAAAAATTTCAGAATCTAGAGAAGTAGAACATGAAGAAGAAAGAAGAGACAGTCGGAATAGTAAGGGACAAGCACAAGAGAGTAAACAAAAAGGAAAACGGAAGAAGAAACATAAAAAATAAACCACCAGCAAATGCCATTATCTCACATGAAATAAAATAAATAACTATTCAGTTAGTTTAAGCATGTCAGGTTTGGCATTCTGCACACTTCATGGTACCTATTGTCTTTCACTGAGAGGTAATAAAAAGTTATACTTTCTGTAACAAAGAAAATGGCCTTTTATATTATTGAGTTTTAGGATTTCCTTGCAGACAAGATAAATTTAAAACAATTAGTTTGTGAGATTTGCCCTGCATATTTAATACTGCTTCAAATATATGCAATGCTAGCACAGTTTCAAAATTACAGAAAGGCCATCTAAATTTGATTTCTTTGTGTTCATAAATTTGGCTTTTTAAATACATTTTATTTTGGTTAATAAACAAAAAAAGTTATATAGATTTTTTTCTCAGTAAAATATCAACTATTATAAGAATGCAACATAGAGAACCAATAACAAATTATTATGGTGTCGACTGCCGGAACTATTCATAATATAAAACAGATCATTTGAAAAATGCAAAATTAGAGCTGATGAAATCTTTTGTCCTTAGATACCTTAAACACAAAACACACTGTCTTTCTGTTTTATTGGACAGGTCCTTACGATTATTAATAATAAAATATAGTAAATTATGATATTTTTATTATTTGTGATAGCCTTTATCAAGATGGAGACTGTAATTGTCTTCGAAATGAAAGAACAAATGTACATAGGAGTTCAGTGGGTGAATATTCATGAAACACATACATCTGTCAAAACTAACAAAGATGTTTAGAATTTTTGTGTTATTGACAATATAATTTGACCATTTGTTGTAAAACCCTATCAGATGGTCATTATACATCACTTATACTATTGTGGTCATTTAGAGCTGTATCATTGCATTTCTTGTTAAAAGTCATATAATGTGATCATCAGAGTGTTTTATTTCAAAACTGAAATGGATATGATTGTTGTTCCGACCTTTATACATGTTAAGTTGTAGTTTGACGTTGAATTTTGAAAATGAAAACTTTTAATGGAAGACTAAATGTATGGTTTTGTGATTGAATATATGTAAGTTATGTATGATATGTAATTATGATTTATCTTTGTGATTACAAATTATTGTAAATTTATACATTAAAATTTTATCACTATGTTATTTGTTTTCTGACTTCATTTTTGCCATATTCTTCCATTATTTTAGTTTTTAAAGTTCTTGTATGGTGTTTGTAGGTTCATCAATGATATTTTGGAATATGCAAGGCTTCATTGTCTACTTACACGAAGTACATCTGATTTATCGGTGCTGATATAATGCTCAAGGAGACGTTGTAGAGTATTTTACTTTCTCTCGTTGTATATACCATGTAGGAATTCACATTTACGGTTTTAAGTATTAATGTGCTATTCTGATTCTTGATAAAATTAGACATGCAATTATTTTTTTGTAATTTCGTTTCCTCCTTTGCGTTTAAGGCTATATATATATTTAAACCTTTGCTGATAGTTAAACCAGAGCGACTAAAACAATGTAGTGAATTAAGCAATGATACATTTGCCACAGCCATTATACACAATCCATACCTCATTTATATATCATATTTAGTCATAAGATTTCCTTTAAACATAAAATTCTGACATTGAATTATTATGTAATCGCAGATGCGTTTTTCTGTTCATAAATTATCAC
Organism: Modiolus philippinarum; assembly: GCA_002080025.1. Lineage (NCBI taxonomy): Eukaryota > Metazoa > Mollusca > Bivalvia > Mytilida > Modiolidae > Modiolus > Modiolus philippinarum. The sequence continues at coordinate 201,126 of MJUU01016184.1, read as the reverse complement.
AAAGTTACACTCTTGGTAATAGCTCGTATTTATTTTTCTTGCTTTTACTTTGTACTTCAAAATTGTAATAAAACCATATTTGTTTTATTTTTAATTTACCATTATAACGAGTTGGGAAGTCCAAGGTATTTCGAATGTATATGTGATGTTTTTGCTAGTAAAGTTTACTTTTTTATAGTTATTTCCTGAAAACTTGCTTGATCTGACAAATTACTGAAGTCCAAAGTGTCAATTTGTTCAGAATCCATTTTGAGTAATCTTTGATCTTTTACCTTGCTTTATCTGCTTTTTGAAATTCTGTCAATAAATCATGTTAAAATTTCTTTAATTAACTTTTGTCAGTTGATTTTTATGCTTCCATCTCACATCCACCTGTAATGAAGGCATCATCATTAAATAGGTATTATAAAAGAGATGATTTGCGAGTCAGTTGTCAACTTTCAAGACGTGAACTGCCAATATCTGTATCATTTTTACTGAAATAATTAGGCAACATAGGTAATTACCAACGGGAACTTGGAGACCAGGTGAGATATAATCACCCATTGATTGTCAGTCAATTCCTGTATAACGATGCTTGGTTTGAAACACATTTTCTCCCAAGTCTTTCATTTATTTCTTCTACGTAGGAGTTAAATCGCCAAAGATTCTTCAGAATTCAACGCAATTTGTGCCATTAGAAACGCTAGTTATAACGAATTACACACTTAGTGTTCAATGCTTGAGACAATTTACTTCCGTTCCGAGTCCGATTCGATCGTTATTGTATACATACGTTATATCTAATTGCCTCTAATCAACGTTTGATCAAAGGATATATTTTTCTAATGGTATCATTTCTTGATTTTGAAGCCATTAAATTGATGAATGGTCATTGGAACTTGTGTTTTGTGAGTCTTGCAGTTTAATTCGAAGGAAACGATCAAATTAAATACATTTATTGTTAATGTAGAAATACAGAGTAGTTTACCAGTGCCAATTTTAAGAGGACTTCATTATATTTTTCACTAAGATTTTCTTTATTTTTCCGTTTTGTACCTAAACTATGGTTCTGCACGCTACATTCTATTGATAAACCCTGAAAGATGGTCGTAATGCCCAGGCTGTGATTTGTGGTTATAGTCTAAATGTGATTACGGTTTCGTAGCGCATCATTAAAAACGAGGCATGGACCACTTTTAATGGAAAATAATACTGTAATTTTGACCCTACTAATGGAGAGAAAAGCGCGCATCGCATTATTTCCAATTGAAATGATGCAGTATTTGATTAAGCACAGAATGTATTATGTCATGTTCATTAGTGATTTTCTTTTGTGGGTATTAGTGATATTAGGGGCCCAATAAGGTCATCCATTATTTCAAAGACTTTAAATAGGATTTTTCCTTGTAGAATATATTTTTGGTGTCATAAGTAAATATTCATTTCTGCATTTAAGATAAAAAGAAGTGTTTATCTTTTTTATAATTAGACAAAATTCGATCACTGATTTGTCATTCTTGACTGTTTCATGGAAATAACGTTTCCCTATCGTTCCTTAGATGTTACGTTATTAGAATGGTATTACTTCTAACGATGTTAAATAAAATTAATTTTACTTTGCCTTTGTTAAATTTAATTGGAAATTCAGTCGCTTCTGTGTGTATATAACCTTTAAGTATCGCTAATTGGTGTCATACTTTGAGGAGGAAGTTTTACTACATAATTCTGTTATTTTTTCAGGTAATTTGTGATCATTTGTACAAATTGAAACGAAACGTCTATTAGGAATTTCCTTTAGCTTGGAAACAAAATCTCTTTTTATTTCATTTCATTTACTTTTAAAATTCATTAAGGTTCCATAAAGTTGCCGTTTGAAATTTTTGATGCAGATGACATGTTTTTGTGTTTCAGGAAAAACATGATATAACAGTCTATATGTCTTGTAGTGTTAATAACGAAAACGTAACCAATGGCTTCATCGCAATATAGATCCATTGCAATGCTTTAACACTAAGAAAGAAGAAAAATTGGTCTTAGAATATTAACATAAGCAGTGCACTCTTAATAAAATTCCTCTTAAAACAATTTCAAGAACGTAACTTTATCAATTTCATACAGCGCAGTGTCCCAAAATTAAAGTGCTTTTATCATTATTATACAGAAGGGTACTTATTGTACCTCAAATATTGAAAATATCCGTGTTCTGGTTGGCCAATTATTCGATTAATACGAAATCATAATTCAGATCAAGCCGTAAGTATCTATATATTATAGCAAAATATAAAGGAAAGCAGAAGATATAAATCTAATAAAAATAGAATTTACAATTTGGTTGTTTATCCCACCAACAAAATAAAAGTATTTTATGATGAAAAGCTATACAATAAAAAGGGTAAGATTGTTGAAAAATCAAAACTAGAAAATGTTTTTTTTTCAATAACCTAACTTAAACTACCATAAAATTTTCCAAAAATTTTATTTGAAACCCTTTTTGCGAAAAAAAAACAATACAACAAGATGTATATCATCAATTGACAAATATTGTTTCACTATAATAAATACCAATATCCAAAGTAATTATTTCTTCATATAGTTAATTGTTTATTTCAATTATTTTACAGTATAACTTCGGTATACTTACCATATCAATTTTTTAGAAAATTTCGATGAAAACTAAGGAGTATATCCTTCTTACAAAGCTCTGTCCTTAAGTGCATTCTGATAGTTTTGGATAGTTTTGGCTTATTTGTTCTCTTTCTGATTTTACAAAAAAGTTTGGCTTATGGTCTTCCAAGTGTAAGATTTGATCTGCACTGTAGACATAAAATGTTAAAATGGCCATATGCAGAAATTAAATTTAGAGTAACTTTGGTATTTTGTTATTCAAAGAAATATAGGTAAATATTAAATGGTTATAATTTCTCCATATACGTATCTACTATAACTTCAATCTAACAATGCCATTGTAATTTACATTCTAAAAATCATCTGACAGACTGATTGAAATTTTGGTTGACCCAAAACTGGATTCTAACCTTCAGCTCTATGCTTTTGCGGGGGGAGGGGTATTAGTTCCCAATTAAAAAAACAATATTTCCAAATAAAAATGCACACCAGGCAAATTGAATGTAGTACCTCAAGTGCCTCAAAATTCTATTGTATATTACTGGTCATAGAAAAAACACATAATTTGAAATAAAAAAATAAACATTATATGTAAAACAATTAAAGCTAGAAATGACTATACTTTTTATTTCACTTCAGTGCTTATGATTAAATTTTGTAAATTCCTCCGTCCATATAGTTTTCCATATTTTAAGGCACATCAGACAAATTGAAAAAGACCCAAAATATTTTTGTTTGAATTTTTTCTGAAAGATTGTTTTGAAATTTCTACAACGTCAATTTACTTTCATTTACTGTTATACAATACGAAAAAAATATATATATATTTGATGCATGTGGTATAATTTTATTAAAAGGATTACGAGATTTGATATATACAGAGTAAACGTTTTGTTTCAAAAAATCTATCGACACTTTTTTCAAATATATTTATATTACCAAAAGGTATAAATACGGTGCCTGCAAGATGTTAGATATAAATATTAAACATAACTAAATACCGAACTTGCTGTAAATTTTGTTTCTGTATATGGCCATTTCGACAACTTTTGTCTCTATACGGTGCAGATAAAATCTAAATTTTTGGAAAACCATACACTCAAAGATGTATAAAACTGAAAGAGAACAAATGGCCTATATATATATATATTTATAGGTGGGTTCCCTTTTTGAAGGCTTTAAAACATATGAAATTTTGACATAATGTAGAGAAAGTGTAACTTTCAGGAAATATAAGGTCTTTCAAAGGTTAAACTTAAAATCAATTGTACATGGAGGATTGAAAATGCCAATGTTAAAGAAATGAATTGATGGTTTCACACTTTAACACACGATATTTGGGATATTTAGACTTATAAAATGTTGTTAATGGCTTTAATAGATGCAAAGCACGTATTTATGAGGAATTTGACGTCCATTTTGAATTTTAAGCCAAATGGTGTCATAATATTGGCCAAAAACGTGGTACCTGTTATATAATATGTCTGTATTTTGACACGGAAATGCCAACTGTGTGATAAAGTTAAACAACATAGAATGTTAGCTGTTGTTAAACCGGAAATTGTCATTGTTTTTATATATCATTAATACTGATGTGCAAATTTGATGATTTCGATGTCTCGAGTAAATAACAAGTTACTGTTAAACTTACTGCATATGACTATTTCGCCATTATGTGTCTCTTCAGTGCAGAAAAAATCGAAAGTTAGAAATCGAGAAATCAAAAGACGTATAAAAGCTGATAGAGAACAAATAATAATCTATATTGAAAGCAAAAAACCAGGGCTTTACTCCTTAGTTTTTCAATGTTATAATTAAGATATTGTAAGTTTCCAAAAGAATCTTTTTTGTATCTAAATTTGTGTAAATTATGTTGAAAACTAAGGAGTATCTCCCTCATGCATAGCTCTGTCCTT
>MJUU01016184.1:174934-191089 GCA_002080025.1 Modiolus philippinarum | reverse complement strand
CTTAGTTATATATACCACTACTAATGAAAATTTTCGTCAAAGTTTTCTCTGCTTCTATAAGTGGAAATGATTTAATATTTAGTCTCAAGCTTCATATAGATGAGTTGTACCGTGTAAGCTATTTTCAGGTTTGTTGCGCTATTACTTCCTATTTACCGATACATTGATACTTATAGTTATATATACCACTACTAATGAAAATTTTCTCCAATTTTTTTTGGCTTCTGTATGTGGAAATGATTTAATATTTATTCTCAACCTTCATAATGATGAGTTGTACCGTGTAAGCTATTTTAAAGTTTGTGGCGCTACTACTTCCTGTTTACCGATACATTGGTATGTTGATACTTAGTTATATATACCACTACTAATGAAAATTTTCGTCAAAGTTTTCTCTGCTTCTATAAGTGGAAATGATTTCATATTTGGTCTGGAGCTTCATGATGATGAGTTGTACCGTGTAAGCTATTTTCAGGTTTGTTGCACTACTACTTCCTGTTTACCGATACATTGGTATGTTGATACTTAGCCTAAATTAAGTTTTTTAATAACATTAAAAGACGCAGTTGACTTTAAAGATCAGCCTTTTATTTAAACTTCTTATTATATTGGGCATGCGGGGGTATTCATTTGTGGCCCAGTGGACCACAGTACCTCTAGTTTTATCTAAATTTGTATGTAAAGAATAGATATTTGCTTCTGCCATAAAAGTAATTTTCAGGTCTGTAGAATCCAACATAATTTTCAGTAAAAAAAACTGTCCGTTCTTTGAGGAAAATCAAACACATAACTTTTTAATCAAAGTGGAATAAATTTAGCTGTAAATATCAAATACTTTTTTTCAAATTTGCAGATACTATGTACACTGCTAAGCAGATGAATGCTGACGGTTTCAATTTCTTTACCTTAATTTTTTATATGGGTATACTCAACATTGGTTTATCTTTATGCAGTGCTACTAAATAGTTTACCTATATATATATATGCTTTTAAAATGACAACATCATATTGCTCAGTGTATATACTGGATCTTTATACTTCTTGGATATAAGATGTTTTGCTGTAAATTCAAAGCGATATAATAAAATATGAAATAGGGAAATTTTGAATGATTTCAGGATAATGGATTATTTTTGACGGCATTCTAAAAGGTATATATGTAAATCCCCTTTCAAAAAATTAGAATCAATAATATTTATGAAAAATGAGAAGTAAATTAAAACATCTTCCAGCGGATAGTATATTACACTACATTTAATGATTCCATGTTGTTACATTAGGATCTATGTTGCATCATTTGTAACAAATAAAATAAATGTTAGTGTCTTTTTTTGGTATGACAAAATATATTTCATCTTAACTTTGGCATGTAGATTTCTAACAAAAAGGTGATAATTTGACACGACAACATCGACATGCATACCTTAAAACATGTCCTTTATTTGTTTATTTTTCTAATTAATGTCATTGGTTACCAATTACCAACATTTACTACAATAATACAAAAAATACACAAATATATTTCAGTGTCAAAAATTGCACTCCCTATTGCAATAAAACTTGGCATATATGTTTTTTTACAAGATGCACTAATGACCTGGTCACTTTGTTGATGTTTACTATATGTTTGTTTCACATTTTAGATCATCCACCGGCGAGTGCCAAAAACATAACCTCACTTGACTGTCACGTATGAAATATTTTGTCCGTTCACAGTATATACATTAAATCTAAAGCTTTAAATCATATCTAGGGCGTTAAAAAATAATAATTGTCCCCATGTTGCTTAAAGGTAACGATATTAAGTCGCCTAATGTTTCAATCGTTATAACATGGTCAGTACTTTGTGGCTGGTATGTCTGCCAACAAGTCTGTTATATATATTTGTATGTAAAATTATGTCAAAACGACTTACAGTTCATATTAAATCACTGAATATATGTTTAAAAATTGTTCAAATATTTATACTTTATACTTTGGCAAAAGAATGGTTAAACTGGACTGCATTGCAATTTTGACAATATATGTTTCAAAGCAGATAGATTCAAAACGCAAGAAAGGGTAAATAATAACGCGAGGACCAATTTTCAAAAGATTATGAACAAGATTTCGGGATAAAACATTTAGGAGTTTCCATATCACAACTGATTTTGTATAAATTGCTCTTGAATTAATCAGAATTCAAAAGTGACGAACATTCAAATATTTAAACAAAAATACTAGGGTCCTGATGTCAACTGAAATTTTAACGACATGAGTGTATTTGTAAGAGTTAAGCAAGATTAATTTTAATTACAATTATTTTATGTTTTGTTTAATTGTGCAAAATGGATCCTATAGCACCACACATTCCAATTTGCAGGAAATCGTAATATATTGAAGACCATACAACGGAATACTGTGCTTCAAAAATACAGATTCCCGTTCACGTTATTATTTCTTATGTCAAGAGAGTAAAATTTCGTTTTTCAACTTAAAGAAGCACATAAAAACCGAAATTTTACTTTCGAGATTGAAAAAAAAACAACTTTTCAATCACGATCTAGCCATGCAAATGCTGATCCAATAGCAGGGAATCCCGTCACAGTAACTTAATCAAGGCCCATTGGTTAGAAGCGTTTCAAAGCTGGGAGCCCTTTTTATCAAATGCTGACAATGATAAGAGAAAGGGTAACATACTGGCTTGTTTGTAGTCCTCTTTTTAATAATACAATGTTGTGTGTGTCGATTGAACATTCCATATTCTATAGGTAATATTGACTTCAGTTCTCTCGATCATCAAACATCTCGTTTCTTCCGTCATGTGTGCGGGGGTTGGATCTAGATTACTTGTTGCCCTTAAATGTGCACTGATGCACGTGCGTTGATGACACAAAACTTCCTTGATAATCAAATAATTTCAATTGAATTACCATTGAATTCCTACCTATAAGCATCCTTGTTATGCAAAGTTACCTATATATTTACAATGTCCCTTCGACCATCTACTGATAAGATCTTAAACCTAAAATAACACTTAAATATTTTATTTTCATGCCTATTTAATAAGATTTGGCTACTTAACGAACGTCATTTATAAGATTTAAGAAGTATTCGTACTATTTGTATTAAATGTTTAATCCGTATGTCTGTGAGCAACTTAAATCTCTGTCTCCTTACAAATATGTTTATCACCTTTCGAGATCAGTTTATCATTTAGGCATGAAATTCGTCAGTATTTCAATTGGTATAAATCCAAAAATTGGCTTTTAATGAAAAGATTAGATTATCTACAGTCTAAAGGTGTTATTATAACTAATTCATTCATGGTCCGGAATATAAAACTACCCATAGGGCATCGTCGTGTGTCGCTAAAAGTAGGAAAACCGTCCCGTCTACTACTTTTTACGGGGACTGTTGGTCTGCAAACTATAAGCAAAGTTTGTTGTACTCTTCATTAATAATATGGTTGTATATTGACCGCACATGAGTTAACAGATTTATCCAGTTTGATAATTAATACTTTGCATTTTTAGCCATTAAAAGTATGCGGTTGGTCTGACTGGTTGTACATAATGATATTAATTTCTTGCATTTGCCAAGATTATTTCTGTATTTGTAAAAGTCAGATATTTTTTTATCTGTATAAAGTGAAATTTAGGGACTTTTCTGCCGGCTGTAGTTACATTGATTATGAAAGGAAGATGTTCATAACTTTATTGTAAACGTGACAAAAATCCGTTTAACATTATTTTCACTATATACATGACATCGAAATATTTACGAAAGTAAGTTTTTTTTTTCTTTTCACCGATATAGAAGGGGGTTTGGCGCGCCATAAAACCGGCTTCATCTACCATTTCTTCTGAAATGCCTGTACCAAGTCAGGACCTTTGCGGTCGACTATTTCCTGAAGATTTTCCACCTGCTTTGTCTTTTTTTGGATTGTGGAAACCGTTTAAACCCAAAATCTGTACCAACTCAGGACGTTGGCGGTTGACTGTTTTCTGGATATTTGCCACTTGCTTTGTCTTTCTTGGATTCTGGCTCTTGAGAATTGTGTTCGGTAATTTTGCTATTAACCACAATTTTAAAAAATAAGCGACTCAGGTATCGGATCTGCATGACTACAATATTATATTTCGCATCAGTAGAAAACAACGGCAGTAGAATACCGAAGGAACAAAGAACAAGATTATATAAATCAAAGTCCAGAGACAAGGCATAGTAAGAACACCAGAAGACGCTACACAACGCTAAAATGAGGGCCACGTATATCTAAATCATAAGATCTATGTCTTGTGAGATTAAAAAAAATACCGAAGTTACATAAAAACATACGGGTAATCAATATTCATAAGTTGCATACGACGTTTCTCATCTCTTTTCAAAAAATCTAAAACGCCTTATTACACAACTGACGATTTGTTCTCTTTGACGGGAGTCTCGACTTCATTGACAACAAAACATTCGTGTTCAGACAACTGAACAAATGTAAACGAGTACATTGTGTTGGCCACTTTAAATGCACTAAAATATGATGAATTATTTATTTACTTCCTTTTTAATTTGATAAATTAAAGAGAGAAGCTAACTGCAGACGTTCTGAAGTGAAGTGGCGCCATCTGTTAAAATAGCGTCATTTTCAAACTTATTACCTTCGAACAATCAAATAAAGTCGGCGCTGACTTTGACGCTTTTTACTGGGGAGACCAAATAAACCTATAAATTGTAATGAAGATTTGACATAGTACACAGCTATAGATCACGCAAGTGCTTGTATTTTGTCAAATAAGATCTAGTTTTACATCAACGATAAAACACAGGTTGTCATGTGTATATGGTCATCATAAATAATAACATGTAAACAAGATCTAATACACAATTTACATCACATATATTTTGCATGTCCACTTTTTGTCATTTTGTCCTTTTCTAGCAATGATGTGAGATATTTACACTCTTTAATTGAGAAAAAAGAGATAGATAAATTATGTCTGACATAGGTAGAAACATCGTTAACATAATTTAGTATGGTCTTAGAACCAAGATCAAAGGTAAACAAATACTTAATTTAGAGAGAAATATCGTGTTTTTAATTAAGGGAAAAAAAGAAAGAGGAAAATATCACAGATTGTTGTGTTACATTTGTCGACCATGCAAAGCCTAACCATCAACATCTTTGTTAGTACAAAATAAATGTAAACAAATCAGATGTAGGCCCAACTGACATAAGACCATACAACTTCTTACAATGTAATAAGTCCTGATGTACCTTTGCTTATTTCATTTGGTGTCTTCAATCACAAACCATTATTAAGACAGTACGGGTTAATATTATGTTCGGAGTATCAATTCTCCATTCTAAGTACTGGTAAATTTATTTAACAAAAAAAGGAATACAGTACTAAGGTATCTCCCTGTACCTAGGTAGTTATATATGGTCAAATTGGGGATAAATTTTATTTCAATATCAAAAGTTTATTCGAATTATCTCCACTTTCACCATATAACTAACTAGGTACAGGGAGATAACCGACCGATATTCCTCATACACCCCAAAACCGGAATTCATAACGAAATACATTCTTGAATAAGAACTTTAAATCCAACAATTCATGTATTTCAATGAATATTCAGTCTTTTCCGATTTCCAGAAGTTAGTTGTTCTTACATTACAAAATTTATGTTGCAGAAAGAGCAATATCAGACAAATTTAAAACCATAAAAATGTTAGACAAAATAGTGAAGTATACAATTTACATGGGTAGATTAACGGGCGATGCACAATGGGGCAGATTGGCATATCAATGGGGCGGGAAAATGTGTAACAATGGGGCGGAAAAATATGTATCAATGGGGCGGATTTACCTGTTTCCAAAATGGATGAAATTACCCTTAAATCAGTTAGATTTTAAAATAATTTATTAGATTTATTGCATAAAACAACGAAATTTAGTAAAATTGTTCAGTGTTCAGTTGTGTAGAAGTCCAGTCTCGAGATTAAAATCACGATAACGTATTAACATCAAGTCTGATTGCGCTCCGTTTTTAGGAATTTTCTTTTCGATGTCGTGTTCGGACATTTTATGAGTATGCTCCAAAAGTCCAGAAAGCACCCTAGTACAATCCAAGTCAGTTATTATCTTAGATTTACACTGTTCCTGTTTAAGGTACATCGACAAGAAACTGAATTGGTCACATTTCAAAATTGAATCTGGTCGGAATGAATGGCCTTAAACAATTCAAATGTCTCTGTCTTCAGCAATAATCCCTGGTTTTCTTGCATACAGTTTCAAGTTTTAAAATTTGTAAATCATCTTCGTCAAAACGTCTTTCAAACATATATGTGAACGATTTTAAACTTTATTTAAGAGTTTGTCATGCGCGATTACGCCCTTGTATGTGAACTGTATTTATTTACATAAAGGCAAGCCCCCAGTTTAATTCTTTATGTTATACATTTTTTATTATTTATTTTTAAAATCAAGTTATATAGATTNAATAAGAACTTTAAATCCAACAATTCATGTATTTCAATGAATATTCAGTCTTTTCCGATTTCCAGAAGTTAGTTGTTCTTACATTACAAAATTTATGTTGCAGAAAGAGCAATATCAGACAAATTAAAAAACATAAAAATGTTAGACAAAATAGTGAAGTATACAATTTACATGGGTAGATTGGCGATAATTATAGTTTTCTTTTTTTTAATGAATACTTATAAATCATTGTACAAACACATACATATATACAAAAGCACAAAGCACACACATATAAAACATACAAACAATGCATGCAATCAATAAGTGAAAAAAAGAAAAAAAAACATAATGACTTGTTGATTACTACAACATAAGACATGCATAATATTTGAGACAAAAGAAAGGACTAAGCCAAAGTGGGGAAAAACAAAAAACAAAACTAGACTTGATCAGAACAAGGCCATTTGGATAGTAACAGGAAGATATGTAGGTATGAGAATATTAACTCAAAAGAGTAGCAGAAAAAACAGCAAACTAAACGTATCTTAATACTATATATATATATATATATATCCTAATCTTCAAAAATTTGGGACCAGGGGCTCCAGCAAGAATGGTACCTTTCAAGTTCAAAATATTTAAAAGATATATATTTTTCAAGCATCAAGTTTTCCTTTAGAAAATTTTTCAGCCCTATTATGTTCACATCCTCTTCCCTTGCTTTGGTTTTATAGATATAAAATTTTGTTATCATAAAAATTTTGTTTCTAACTAGGTTTAGGTCTGAAAGATTCGGAAAAGTTTTTATTATACAAAAAGGATGTTTCGACAGCTTTTTAAACGCCAAAGGTTGTAAGTCAAATATATGACCCTTCCGAGAACTTAAAATCATGTAATCATTTTAACAAAAACAAATTTACAAAAAATACAAAGAAGAGATATTTTTCACAAAATTGGTCATTTATACCTGATGTTAAGACAACTATTTTGATTCATCACTACAATTAAAACATTGTATTTGTCTTTGTTCTGTAGATTGTATGAAACATCTGTGAATAGAAACGCAGTGTATTGACATATCCCGGTCGTACGCTTTAAGTGCGGGCCTGCCACAAATTTGATGACGTTACAGCGAACAATTAACATTAATTGGAGACAATATTGACAACGTTTTCATAAAAAAGTCTCTAGGGACAATGGATTGGATAAAAATGGTACAAACACAAACAATATTTTAAACATATCATCTGCAGATTACCAGTCTTCCCAGAAAATGAATGAGGATGCCAACGATATAACAGAGATATACGGCGTTAAATGAACATTTAAAATTCAGTTCATTTAGCGAGCAGTTTTGGTGCTGGCAGAGTTTCGTTAATATAGTCTTAAAATTTATGTTGAAGGTCATACGATTATCATTGTTAAAGATCTTATGAAAACAATTGTTGAATGTCATTTGATAAGAATTGTCGAAGGTAATTTGCTAACAATACTGTTGAAGGTCATTTGATAACAATTGTTGAAGGTCATTTGATAACAATTTTTGAAACAATTTTTTTTATCATTTTTGAAGGTTATATGATGGCAATTGTTGGCGGTCATATAAAAATTGTTGAAGATCATATTATGACAATTGTTGAAGGAATTGTTTTGGTCACATGATGATCATTTTTGAAGGTCATATGATGACAATTGTTGAATGGCAATTTGTGAAAGTCACAGGATAACTGAAGGTCATCGGCTCAAGAAAGAACGAACGTTCCTATGCTTTGCTTTAACATGCTGTAGCTTTATAATTTTTGGTAATTATTCATGTTATTTATTTATTTATTTTTTTTTATAATCGTCCTGACTTTAGTTGTTATATCTAGATATTGTCGTGTTTTCAGACTAAAGTTTCCAAATGTATCCTACAAATTAGATTATTCATCAATACACATATATCTACCCTTATTTTTTTATTAAAGTCTTCATTCTTTTATCATTTTTATTGATCTGTATACAAATTTCCAAGAAATTGACCGAACGCAACCTTTCTTATTGTGGGCTGGCTTATTGTCGGCTGGTCTCGTGGGCTAGCTTCATACTAGTGAAATTAAGTACTCAATTATACTTGATCTGTTACAATGCCTTATTGCTTTTTTTCTTGACAGGTTTGCTTTTAAATTTTACGATAGTGTGATGTGAAACTTTTTGAAAGGCAAAGATTGTGTGTTTTTTTCTTATTTTTCCAAAATTTCGTTTTCTTCCTGCAATGTGTCACCGAAATATTCTGACTGTATGGTGTCGCATCTTTAAGGATTTAAGATCACGAAATATGATATCCAACACAATTCTTCGTAATGTAACGAAATAAGCTGGTGATAAATTATGATCAAAGAAGTCAAATATACAAAAAGTGAAGATTATATCATATGCAACAAAACGTGTACTTATTGTCCATTTTACTTAATTTTGTTAAATTCCTTATTTGGCTCCGGCATTTAATTTTTTAATGTCCGTTTTGCATGTAAAGCTCAAATTGAACGTTTTTTGTTGGTGTAGGTTGTAAGAATTAATTATGTTTAAAATGTATTTCAGTAATAAATGTTGAAAAATGTGCAACAGAAATTCAATTAGTACTTTCATATGTATATAAACATCGATGTGAGTCCAGATAAAATGTTATGTCTATTCAAAGTTCTTCGACTGTACAAAATTTCACGATTTCGGTTTCTTTTTTATGTGACGTGGCTCCTGATCTAGTGTAAAATACATGTCTCATAAATTATGTATATATTTGACTTACAACCTTTGACGTTTAAAAAGCTGCCGCTGCCGCTGAAACCTCAAAACTATAAATATGATTGCATCTTAAAAAACGTGAAAAGAGTTGTTTTATCTCAGATTATATGAGAAAAATTTAGTACATTTTAGTCATTAATTTGCACCTTCTATTCCGATAAGAACTACTTTTAATGTTAAACCTTTGACGTATAAATATAGTATTCTATGAAAGCTTATTTGGGTCACATTATGTGGTGCCACATAAAAAAAAAATCAACACAAATCTTGGCCACGAGAAACAAATCGTTACCACGAATTACCAAATCGTGACCACGAGATACAAATCGTTCCCGTGAATTGACCAATCCTGGCTCCGATTAAACAAATCGTTCCCACCATTTGACAAATCGTGGCCAAGAGAAACAAATCGTTCCCACGATTTGACAAATCGTGGCCAAGAGAAACAAATCGTTCCCACGATTTAACAAATCGTGGCCACGAGAAACAAATTTTTCCCACGATTTGACAAATCGTGGCCACGAGAGATAAATCGTTCCCACGATTTGATAAATCGTGGCCACTAGAAACAAACGTTCCCATGAATTGATAAATCGTGCCACGATTAAACAAATCGTTCCAACGATTTGACAAATCGTGGCCACAAGAAACAAATCGTTTCCATGAATTCACAAATCGTGACCACAAATAAACAAATCGTTGCCACGATTTAACAGATCGTGGCCACGAATAAACAAATCGTTCCCACGACAAATCGTGGCCACGAATAAACAAATCGTTCCCAAGAATTGACAAATTGTGGCCACGATTAAACAAATCGTTCCCACGATTTGACAAATCAATGCCACGATTAAACAAATCGCTCCCACGATTTGACAAATCGTGGCCACGAGAAATAAATCGTTCGTTCCCACGATTTGACAAATCGTGGCCACGAATAAACAAATCGTTGCCACGATTTAACAAATTGTGGCCACGAATTAACGGGCATTTTATAAATAAAATGGTGGGTTAAACCAGGTTTAATGATGCATCAACCTCCCGCTTATATGGCGACTAACTATAGCTTCTGTGTGCCCAGATTGTGTTAAATGTCAAAGCCATAATATTGTCAAAAGATTGATTTTTTTTCACATAGGTGAAATGTTTTTGTCGTTCGATGTACAAGCCTTGTCTCATACTTTTAAAATGTTTTTGTCGCTCGGTGCACAAATCGCACTTTAGTGGCATAAGAAGAAGCCAAAACTTAAACAAAACCGTCTTCAATAAAATTGGAAATTGGAATTGAATATTTATCAATCAAATCTGGATATCTTCCAGTAAATTTCTTGAGAAAAACTATTTATCTATTAAAACATTTATAGAAGCCCTGATTCAAAAGCTTACGAATTAAACATCTGTGTCATTTCAAAAAATCTTGATAGTGACTACATGCCCTAGCGTAACGGATTAATTGGCTCGGGAAGACGGAATATTACTGTCGAGGTGTGGAAAGTTTACAATATTTCTTGCCTAATACAAGAACTTGGCGTTCAGGCAACCCCACATACAAAAATAATTCTATAGATAAAGATGAAATCCTGGCAATTCATAAATCGTTTATGGAGTCATTAAACATTTCTACCAACGACAAATCTACACATGATCTAATGATTTGCATTTGCTTAGTTGGTACTGGACACCCAAACTTCATAAGTGCCCGTACAAACAACGGTACATTGCGGCTCTGTTAATTGTTCTACTAAAGAACTGTTTATTATCCCAACTAAGATTTTGACTGCTGTGAAAGAAGGACAGCAAAAATACTGTGATACTGTTTATTCACGTAGTAGCATCAATCATATGTGGATACTCTAAAATTCAAAAGATGAAAACCCGGTCACTTTCAAAGATCCACTCGTTGAAAGCATTCGATTTTTCTACACCCTATGCTACTCTTCTCCATTCAAAATTGAAAAGTTGTTTGATTGATCTTATCAAGAACGCATTTACTTACAAAAAAGGACAGAGCTTTAAACATATAGCCTTAGCATATACATCTACCTATTTTACTAACAAAGTACCAAAAGGTAACACACGATACTACACTAAAGAAAAGGTGATCAGCATGCTGGAATTTCTCATTGACAACATATTTGTCCAGTACGGAGGCAAGATATTCCAACAGACAGTCGGCATTCCAATGGGTTTGAAATGTGCTCCTCTCTTAGCCGACCTGTTTTTGTTGACTTACGAAACAGAATTTTTGCAAAATATGGTCAAACAAAATCAAATTAAATAGGCTACTAATTAATTACTCATATAGATATATTGATGATGTCTTGTCATTTAATAATAGTAAATTTGCCGACTATGTTCCATTAATATATCAACAAGAACTTAAAACTAGAGGCTCTCAAGAGCCTGTATAGCTCACCTGATCCATGACTGGAATAAACTGCAGCCCAAAGTAACCCAATGTTAAAGTGTCTCATTTTCTAGAAGTTTCAAAGGAGAAAATCTTTGAACGTGTTTTCCCCATAGGGTCCAATGTTAAACAATGGTCCTCGCTGGCCGCCATCTTGGATGAGGTGCAGACTTGTCAGACATAATTTTTAAAGAAGACCATTAATGGTCTATTGTGACCAAGTTTGATTCAAACTGACCAAGTAGTTTCAGAGAAGAATGTCTTTGAATGTGTTTTTCCCATAGGGTCCAATGTTAAACTATGTCTCCCGCTGGCGGCCATCTTGGAATACATGCAGACTTACCAGACACATTCTTCGATAGGTACCGACTATGGACAGTTGTCACCAAGTATGGTTCCAATTGGGCAAGTAGATTCAGCAGTTTCAACGGTAGTTTAAAGCACCACTATCCATTACAACCAATTTCAGACCATCATTCAAAAAACATTTTGGCAGGGGTTCCCCTTATAATTCAGATAATGCATATTGCTGAAATCAAAACATTCCAAGTCCCCCTTTCCATAAAAAAATTTTGGCAGGGTTCCCCTTTTTAATCTAATTTAAACATATTTCTTGTACTGTGAAGAGAACTATGAAGCACAATACGACAACAAGCTTACATTGTAATTAATACAGTTGAACTTCAGTCTCTCAAACTTTGGTAGCTGGAACAACACTAATATCTTGAACTGTATTTAAAAGTCTGATCATGTTTTACTATATTTTTTGACAAAACCATTCTTGCTAAGGACCACTTTCAACACCAGTTTTGAAGTCAAAAATCATTTTGTAAATGGCGGGCAATGACAATTTAAAACATAAGTTTTAAAGTCATAACATCAATATCTATTTGGAAACCAAATTTCATTGAAATTGGACAATGTTGAATTTTCCCGCCTTTTTGGCGGCCATTTTGAAAATGGCGTTCAACGAACAATTTTCAACATTAGTTTTTGAAGTCGCAACTTCAATATCTATTTGGAACCAAATTTCATTGAAATCGGACAATGTCGAATTTTCCCGCCTTTTTTGGCGGCCATTTTGAAAATGGCATTCAACGAACAATTTTTAACATCGGTTTTGAAGTTGTGACATCAATACCTATTTGGAAACCAAATTTCATTGAAATCGGACAACGTTGATTTTTCCCGCCTTTCTTGGCGGCCATTTTGAAAATGGCGGTCAACAAACAATTTTCAACACTGGTTTTGAAGTCGCAACATCACTATCTATTAGGAAACCAAATCTTATTGAAATTGAACAATGTTGAATTTTCCCGCTTTTTTGGCGGCCATTTTGAAAATGGAGGTCAAAGATCAATTTTCAACACCACTTTTAAAGTCACCACAGCATGGCAAACATTTTATCAATTTACACTTAACATTCATCTTCTATAGATTTAGAAATAAAAGACGAAAAATATGAAAATTTTGAAAATTCTGTGAAAAAAGGGCAATAACTCCTACAAGGGTTTTTGGATTTTCTCCAAAATTTCAGGGTGAGTAGATCTTGATATGCTGAACATTTTTGCAATAAAAGTTGACCTCTATCTGCTATAGTTTCTTTGATAAAAAATAAAAAATATTAAAATTTTGAAAAATTTCCGGAAAAAGGGCAATAACTCCAAAACCGGTGATCAGATTTTCTTCAAAATTGCAGGGCGGGTAGATCTTGCCAAGCTGATCACTTTTACTCCCGTCACATTTTTGATATCTATAATGGTTTTCGAGTTATTTGCCAAAAACAGCAATTTACCCCTATGTGGTATTTTTAGTAACGAAAGCCATGTTGTTTGGTCCTCGGACTCATCGGATACAATTTTGAAAGAGAATACCCTGGTGATGATTCAGGCCAAATTTGGTTAAAATTGGTTCAGTGGTTTCAGAGGAGAAGATTTTTGAAAAAGTTTACGACAGACGGACGGACGGACGACGGACGACGGACGCCAAGTGATGGCAATAGCTCACATGACCCTTCGGGTCAGGTGAGCTAATAAAGGGGACTACAGACACTGACCATTCTGTTTCGTTTTTAGATTTACTTCTGGATATAGACGACAGTGGCAACATCAGCACACGAATTTATGACAAAAGAGACGATTTCAATTTTGATATTGTAAACTTTCCAAACCTCGACAGTAATATTCCGTCTTCCCCAGCGTATGGAGTATATATTTCTCAATTAATCCGTTATGCTAGAGCAAGTAGTCACTATCAAGTCACTATTGCAACGACACAGATGTTTAATTCGTAAGCTTTTGAATTAGGGCTTCGATAAATGCTTTAATAAATAAATAGTTTTTCTCAAGAAATTTATTGGAAGATATCCAGATTTGATTGATAAATATTCAATTCCAATTTCCAGTTTTATTGATGACTGTTTTGTTTAAGTTTTGGCTTCTTCTTATGCCACTTACGTGTGATTTGTGCATCAAGCGACAAAAACATTTTACTTGTATGAGACAAGGCTTGTACATCGATCGACAAAAACATTTCACCTGTGTGAAAAAATCAATGTTTTGACAATATTATTATGGCTTTGACATTTAACACAATCTGGGCACACAGAAGCTATAGTTAGTCGCCATGTAAGCGGGATGTTGATGCATCATTAAACCTGGTTTAACCCACTATTTTATTTATATAAAATGCCCGTTCCAAGTCGGAAATATGACGGCTTGCCAAAAATGTTCTGTGTTGGGTTGTGTTTCTCTAAATCTGTCGTATGTTATACGGATTTTCCTTACTGGTCTCTCCCTTTGATCGATTCGGACTTTTGTTGTCACTTTTATTGATTTAATTTTTGTGTTTATAATTTTTATTACTTATTTCTAAATTATTTAATTAATCATTTAATCATTTTTGATATTTTTTTTTCTAAATTATTATTATTATTATTTTTTTGCTGTTTTTTTTTGTTGTTGTTGTTCATTCGTGGCCACGATTTGTCAAATCGTGGGAACGATTTGTTTCTCGTTGCCAAGATTTGTGAATTCGTGGGAACAATTTGATAATTCGGGGCCACGATTTGATGATTCTATGGAACGATTTGTTAATTCGTGGCCATTTGTCAAATCGTGGGAACGATTTGTTTCTCGTGGCCACGAATTGTCAAGTCGTAGGAACGATTTGTTTATTCGTGGCCACGATTTGTCAAATCGTGGGAACGATTTGTTTATTCGTGGCCACGATTTGTCAAATAGTGGGAACGATTTGTTTATTCGTGGTAACGATTTGTCAAATCGTGGGAACGATTTGTTTATTCGTGGCCACGATTAGTCAAATCGTGGGAACGATTTGTTTATTCGTGGCCACGATTTATCGAATCATGGGAATGATTTGTCCCTCGTGGCCATGATTTGTCAAATCGTGGGAACGATTTGTTTATTCGTGGCCACGATTTGTCAAATCGTGGGCGATTTGATAATTTTTTTGGCAACGATTTATCAATTCGTGGGAGGGATTTGTTTCTCGTGGCCACGATTCGTGCAATCGTGGGCACGATTTGTTTTTCGTGGCCACGATTTGATAAATCATGGGAACGATTTGTTTCTCGTGTCCACGATTTGTCAAATCGTGGGAACGATTTGTTAAATTGTGGGAACGATTTGTTTATTCATGGCCACGATTTGTCAAATCGTGGGAACGATTTGTTTAATCGTGGCCACGATTTGTCAATTCGTGGGAACGATTTCTTTCTTATGGCCACGATTTGATAATTCGTGGGAACGATTTGTTTCTCGTGGCCACGATTTGTGTTGATTTTTTTTTATGTTGCAAACCATTATGTGACCCAAATAAGCTTTCCCCTGTTGCATTGCTCCGATCTACATTGATTTGATTTTGTTGCAGAATTTTCTAGCATATATAAAATGCTATAAAATTCCCTGATAGCAACCATACTTTTAGAACTTGCTTCCCGTAAGATAAACATTTTCACCAATAGATTTCTAAAATATTTGATTCCAGTTTTGGTAGATATCTTAAATGTCTTAAAGATGACTCATTTTTGAAACTCTATCTTAAAATCATATACTGTTGTATTCTTTCAGCAAATATAATGAGTATTGAAAATTGAGTTTCCAAAATGTTTAGAAAATTCACTCTAAAGATCTATAATCAATTGTTTGTTTTTTGGTATTTTTTTATTGTTTTGTTTTGTTTTTTGTTTGCTTGTTTGTTTGTTTTGTTTGTTTGTTTAGATTTTTTTCTTTTTTGTTTTTGTTTTTGTTTTTTGTTGTTTTTTTTTGTTTTTTTTTTGTTTTTTTGTTTTTTTTTTAGGTAGTTTGTTTGTATTTTTTTTATTATGGTAGCTTTATATTGGACGGAAAAAATGTATCAAAAGATAGTTTTTGCAAGAATGATGAATTATTCCTAGTGATAGGTACTATTTTTATTATTATAATTTTTTATTTGTTTTTGTTTTATTTTTGTATGTTTGTTTGCTTTGTGTGCGTTTTT
>MJUU01016184.1:152038-174531 GCA_002080025.1 Modiolus philippinarum | reverse complement strand
AGTGCATTTTATAACCCGCAAACTGTCTACTGGGCAGATTCTGTACTGAACTACCCATAATCTAACGCCTTTTGCACTCGAAAACCCTCAATTCATGTACGGATAAGTCATGTGCGGCCACAAACTAGATAATTGGCGTTTATAATGCTTCAATTTTAGACAAGTTAAGATGTTAAATTTTGACACAAAGATGTTTAAACTATCATAAACATACTTTATGAAACAATTATCCTTTTAAATTATTACACACTTAGTTCTAGTTCATATACTGATGAAAATGGAAAATTACAGATTATATGCTATAAAATAGCTACTAGAATTACCCGACAAAACTTAGTAAAACGCCTACTGTATACAAATTATAACTGAATTTACATGGTGGTGTGACTGCTTTAAATTAAGTAAGTGAAATCCTTAGATAAAAGGCTTTTATGATGCTAAAATTTGAATTAAACACGAAATATATTCAGAGTTCGTGCATTATAGGTTAATATACCGAATGAATATATTGGCTACCATCACAATAAAGCTTACATCAATCATATATTGTGACCATTTTCTGTTAACATAAGTATTAATATTAATTCTGTATTCTTTTTGTATGATTTTGATCATAGAAATATGACTGAGAAAACGAATTCGATAATGCAGTCAGCTCCCTGATTGCTTATATTGACATTTACTGCTTTTTATTTTTTTTTACTCATCTAATGTTTTATTGCCACGGTGAATGAAGTGGCAAAACTTTTGTTGTAGTGAAGTCAAGATTAACACCCCAAGTTTACACAATGTGTTATTGCTGCGGTCAAGGAAGTGGCAAAACTTTTATTGTAATGAAGTCAAGATTAACACCCCAAGCTTACACTATGTGTTAGATTCATCGATGTCAAATGTCTACATTGTAGATTCAGACGTATTCAATGCTGTCTTTACACGACGGAGAGTCAATCAAAGGTAGAGAGCTTGAGGTGTAAATCTTAACTTCGGTAAACTGAAAGTTTTGCCACTTGCTTGACCGCAGCAATAGATTCATCGATGTGAAATGTCTTCATTGTAGATATATTAGAAGTGATATACAATGTTGTCTTTGCACGAAAGGTAGAGAGTTTGGGGTGTAAATCTTAATTTCGGTAAACTGAAAGTTTTGCCGTTAACTTGACCACAGCAATATGTTGTCCAGGAATTTTGTCTTCGGATTCCTTCCTGGGTTTGGAAATGAATTTAAATATATTAAAGCAGTACCCTAATTGCTTATATACCCTTGGTCATAAATATGGAATATTCATATTTTCTGAACCAAAATTTGAAGTCGGAAGCATTATGCACAAAAGTGTGTGGTTGCAAGTATAATATTTTGCTTTAAACATTGTTGTCTAACTGTGAACTACAAAAGTCTCTGATTCTACGTTTCTGTCAGATCACTCCTTTAACCCGTTCCGAAACCCTCTTTTTGGTGAAAATGGGACATTTTTAAAATCAAATATTGGATGTACATGAATTTCCATAAAATGCAATTTCCAATACCCATCGGTTAATAGAATGATTTAAGAGTTCATTTCAGCGATTTTTAAAGGCTAATTTGAATTTTTGTAAACAAACAGCCCTTAAATATCTGGGGCAATTCCAGCAAAACATATTCCATATTTATGACCAAGAGTATATTTATCTTTAAGATTCATATCTATATTACAAAAATGAATGCTCAACTGGTTTTTCATGTTGTCCCTCTACGATATTGCTTGCAGGGTTTGGAAATGAATTATGCAATTCGCATACGAAATTGTAATTTGTATATGCAGTATTTGTCTATAAGAAGCAGGGTCATATGATCAAATAATGTAAATGGTCAATTCAAAGAAGAGTCTCATCTATCGACAGTTATGATTCTTCTAGACTTTATACTACCCTTCCGTATGATTTGATTAAATCAAATGCAATTCATTTGTTCTAACAAAAAGCAAGGATTCTTCTCTAATATTACCTACAATAATTATTGTTCCTGGACATGTGATGATATGATTAATGCAATCAATCTTTTGCTGGACAATATTTTTGTTCGTTTTGGGAACACAATTTATCTACAGGTCATAGGTATTCCCATGGGTACAAATTGTGCATCTCTAATTGCAGATATTTTTCTTTTCTGTTACGTACGAGACTTCATGAAAAAACTTCAAAACGGAACAATACCAAACAGTGATAAACTTATTTCTATTTTAAATGATAACAGCAGGTCTATTGATTTGCTCGAGTATGAAATAACGTTTGCAATTTTAATGAACGGAATCTTTTCATAACTGAAAAACAATTGCATCAGGGTTTTCGTTATCATAACTAGTTAAAACCTTTACTGAATTTTATCATCGATATAAAGACATAATGCAACCTATAAACATCTAATCAAGGCTGGTATTTCACATCCCTTATTTTACGGTAATGTTTACATAAGAGTAAAAAATACTTAAACTCGCCTAACAAACTTATAAAACCTTTAAATCGTCTAATTCATAAGAGTTATAATTACTGTATTGTCGTCAAGTCATTACTATGACCTTCTTTGGTATTAACATTGATTTTTTGATATGGTCTTTGCATTTTAACTAAACACATCCTAAATTTCTAAAATCTGTATTGCATGAACACGGGTTTTGTATTCTGCTATATACATGAAATCATTATGCTAAACTCCTCATGGGAAGGGATCTTGGTGAAAGCTGTATACTGAGGGTACATAATTTTATTTGTCAGTTGGTAATGGGTCTGGAGCTGGCATGTCAGTTAACTGCTAGTAGTCTTTTGTGATTTCATGTTTATGTCCGTATATTTAGTTCTTTCAGTTTCATTTTTCACAATTGACTCAGTCCTGTTGGTAACTGAATTTTACTGTTGTTACGATTGTTTTTTTTATTTATCACATTAGCTTTAGTGGAAGGTTTGGGCCCAATAAACTATTTTAACCCCGCCGCAGCAGGTTTGCCCTGTCCTAAGTCAGGAAATGTATTAAGCCTTTGTGTTTCTTGTCTGATTTTCTACTTAGTTTACTTTATGTCTATAGGATTCTAGGATGGTGTTTATTTAGCTGAACTTGATTACTCTTTATTCAGGGGCCGACTCCGACCTGCCTTTGGGTGTGGGGTTTCCTCACCGTTCATTGAAGGTCTTATGGTGTCTTTGAGTTGTTATTTCTCCCCTTTGGGTCGTTGTCTCTTTGATACATTCCCCTCTTTCCCTTTTTTTCAAGAAAAGCTGAGACGTAACTTACATTCTTTACGTAATAGGGGATATCGACAAGATATTCTGCTTGCTTCTGTTAAATTAGCTTTGAGACCTAATGATCTGAAAATTTTGCACACACACTGGCCTCTCACTGATACTGCCGATGTCTACTGAAATTTATGATGATTCTTTACCAAACCCTTCGGGAAGTTTTGAGTTTGATTTTTTCTTCCGTAGTGCTACAGTGTTCTACCAGCAGACTACGCTTCTTGAGCTAGCCGACAGTTTAGTGGCGAGCACCCCTTGACCCATCTTTCAAAATTACGTATTGTTGTTATTCTTTCCTTTCAAGATTGTGGTCATTGAGTTAGTAGTCTATTTGTTTTGGGTTTTATTCGTATGTTTATTATACTATAGGGAAACGGGACAAATAAAGGGGAGGTTTGGGTACCCATAAACCGGTTTAATCCTACCACAAGCTTTTGCTAGTGCCGGTACCAAGTCTGGCTGTCTCGAGTTCCTATCGTTGTCTACGTTTGCTTTTGTCGTATTCGTGTTCTTCGTGTGTAGTTCCATTGCAGATTGTGGCATGTAATTATTATTTTCAGCTAATGTAGGTGTTTCCTGTTATCCATTTTATACATTCAAAACACTAGACCTGAGATGTGAGGCTGTCGAATTACTCTGTGAATCTTACAATTATTAAGGATATTAAGATGGTTTCATGGCAATGATGTTGTAATTAATCCCTTGATATTGTGTCGATGCCTCTGCTGGTTAACAGTAAATCAATAGTCCATAAGTCCAGTACTTCGGTGGTTACCCAAAAACCTTATTTTATTTGGAATCTTGCAAAGCCAAGGTTTTTGAATATTTTCTTCAAGACTTAGAAGTCTCTACCTAATACAAAGCTCTGTCCTTAGCCGATTTTGACTTTTCACTTAAAACTTATTGGGTGTTTTTTTCCTTTAGTCCTTTAATTAGCGTTACTACATCGTTTGGATTTTGGTCTTTTAAATTCTTTGATTTTATGTGCACCGAAGAGGTAATAGTTGTCGAAAAGGTCGTTTTGACTAAAAGCGTATGTTTTTAGTTAATATTTACTGTTTTTGCTTTTCATGTGTATTTACTCCAAATATTATTACACCCTCCTTAATACTATAGTGTAATATCAACATCCAGACACATTTTTTGTCTACAAGCTTAAACTTGGACGATGCAACTGTATATTTGATCAATGTAGAATGTTCTTTTTTCAGATAATACACTGAGTCTCCATAGCAAGTTAAATTGTAGTCAATATGATTTTCCATATTTATGGTCAGTGTTGATAAACACACAAACTTTGATACAAATATTCTATTTTGCAGAATGAAAACCTTATTCGACTATACAATGATGTAATGTGATGTTAAAGTTGTAGGCAAAACCAAAAAGGCTAATCAAGAAAGTTATTCAATTTCAAGGATTTTTGCTCTTTATGCTTTTGTCATTAATTTCCATGCCTTATTTGTTGATTGGGGATTACCAGCAGCACGAGGGTCATGGGTACGTCTCCTCAGAAACATTGCTAGGATTGTTCTTGCATTTTTGTTCGATGTCGGCACGAACAAGTACCTTGGTGCACAGAACTTTGCATTTCTTTACTCAGATAAACTAGCAACACAATTCCTTATTTTTAATTTGATCAGTAACATGCAGCAGAAATATAACCATAGATATATTATTGTTCGCATGGAATAGAATAATTTTATGTTTGTTGACAAGGTGCTAGGTGCTAGGTGCCAGGTGCCGTCTTGAACTTACTATGAGGTATGAGCAGAGCTCATTGATGAATTCTTAATCGTGACTTCAAGTTAAGAACAACAATAAAAGTAGTTTTCAATTGTTTGGTTTAATCATGTATTTGTAGAGACTTTGTCTCATGTGCATTTAACGAAGATATCAAGATAAAAAATGTAGGAGCATATATGAATGTTAAATTAAAATACGAAACAAGCACAGAAAAGGACAAGGTAAACCTCTAATATAAGAGTCTCATAAGGACTAAAAGTCTTTGTTGGCTTGTATGACTTTTCTTAAACATTCAATACTTTCAGGAAGCTTATATTCATATCCATCGGCTGTCTCCTCAAATAGATCATCACACTATAGCTAGCACAATTTTTCGGACTTTCTCATTAGTTATCACCGTGACTGCCTTATCAATCATGGCTTAGAAAATTAAAACAGATGTTTAACAGATATCATTCCCTTGTGGAAAATTTGAAGTTGTTGTTAAGTTGCTACCGGACACTACCACACTGGAAGGGGAGGTTTGGTGCGCCATAAAACCGACGTAAACCACAATTTCTTTTGAAATGCCTGTACCAAGTAAAAACCATTGCGGTATACAATTTTCCCGTGGTTCGTGCCTGCTTGTCTTATCTTTTTGCTCTTTCGATTTAGGCTTCTGTTCGATAATTTTGTTATTACCCATTTATACACTTTATTTATTTTTAATATTTTCTTTACTTCATCTGTTCCAGATAATTTGGACTCTCAGTAGTTGGCTTGAATTTGAACCGTATTCAATATTCCCAAATAAGTGTCAATAATCATCCACAAACTGCTCTGTTTATTATACAACATCACAAAAAATATAAGAATAAGCATTGGGGGCCTGTATATATGTACACATTATACGTAAACTTGAACAATAACAAAACAGTAAATAAATTTGGATTTAACAAAGGTTTTTGTTCTTTCTGTATTTCAATTTCAAAATTATCAATTTATCTAACATGGACAGATATATTCTAGCTTCTCCTGCTTACGGAATGTATGTTTCAAAGCTGATTCGTTCCTCGAGAGCTAGCACAAATTATACAGACTTTCTCATTAGACATAGTTATCTCTGTGACCGCCTTATTAATCAAGGCTTCAAAAAATTCCGTCTCATACGATCATTAAAAAAGTTCGTTAATAGTTATCAGACCCTTGTGGAAATATTTGAAATTTCGGTCCAATTTCTGATTAAAGATTCTTTCTTTACTTAGTACTGGGACGATCACTTATTTTAACTGCCTACGACCTTTCAATGACAATTGCTATTGAGTTGCTACCGGATATTACCGCAATGGAAGGGGAGGTTTGGCTAGCCATAAAAGCGGTTTAACTCACCATTTCCTTTGAAATGCCTGTACCAAGTCAGGACCATTGCGGTCGACAGTTTTTCACCTGATTTGTCTATATGTCTCATTGACTATGGCTATTGTCCACACTGTTCGCTGATTTTGTTATTACCCCATTTACTATTTAAACAACTGTTTTTTTTTTTAATTAATATCTGAATTCGCTTCTGTGTTGTTGTTTAAAAGTCGCCAAATGTCCAATCATGTACACCTTACGTGTGTGTGATTATTATTAAGATCAAATAAAGCAGCACCTCCATTGTTGATTGTCATCTTTAATTCAATTTGGTGCATTTGATTCCTTGGGTGACATCTTTGATCTTACATATATTGCTTATAGTGAATTGTATCGGGGTAGTTTTACAATTCGTATACAAAAACTAATTTTGTATATTGAGTTTTCTCCATTTGGGTTTGGAATGAATTCGAATAAATTGAAGAAGTACCGTAATTGCTTATATGTATCCGTAAATAATGTATCCTTAATAACTGGTTTTTCATGTTGTCCAGGAATTTCCTCTTTGATATTGCTTGTTTCATTTAGAAATGAATTTAAGAATTCCCATACGGAAATGTAATATGTATATGGAGTATTTATCCATTTCCACCTGATTTGTCTTTTTGTCCCATTGACTTCGGCTCTTGACCATTCTGTTCGGTAATTTTGTTATTACCCCCATTTAGAAGATGGGTATAAGAACTATGAGTAGAATATGAAACAAATAAGGTAGATGGGTAGTCCAAAATTTTTTTCCAAAGATTTTCTTTATTTTCTCAGGAAAGTTTCCTTATCATAATTGCATTGAAATAAAAAAAATAAAAAGGAGGGTCACCGTGCTTGTTTTTAAAATAACTGATATCAAAATAATCAAATATATCTAATGAATATATAGGGAAAACAGATATATTGTTGTTTTCTTTAGAACTATTGCATAGATTTCTTTCTATTTTACTCATATGCTAGCCCTTTGAACATACTTTCAAAACATATAAAGAAAAATGGGGTTTTCCATATAACTTGAAATATGTGAATTTTCATAGTGATATCTATGTAAAATAATTTCATAAGATTATCTCCCTTTTTCAAATATCGTCTTCCAAACTATTTAACATGTAAAATTAAGTCAATGTAGATCCTTTGCTTTTTGTGTCACTGATATAATATTTATTGGTGCATTACAAATAAAAATATTTTCATATTTAAAAAGCAGATAATACCACAACATTATAACTAACAAATCAAAATGGCGGAAGACTACCGATCTACCTTAAACACAGAAGAGGGCTGGTTTATCGTTATTTAGTAATCCGTTCTGGGTCATATATGATCATATACACTTTTGCTGCTGACTGAGCCTGTCCAATTTCTCTATGAATCTCTTATGGACGCCCTTAAGGTGCTTCTCTCTTCAAGTTGTTTTACTTTTTACTGCTCTGATTTATCCATAAAAAGCAATAAGATTATATTGCACACTGACTTTCAAACTTTTATCAAATACACCCAAAAAATGTATGAATTTTCGATTATTCTTTTATTGTGGTTGAAAGAATCAAATTCTCAATACACCGTCATTGGAATAAGAAAAAGAGGAATTCGATTTCCTATCAAAATTTCAAATATTTTACGAAAGGATATGGAGTAAATGAACATGAGACAATAACACATATGTTAACTCCAACTGCAATAATTTTAATGAGCTGTATGGCCATTTCGGAAATTTATTCCTCATCAGCAGCACTAGAACCCAAACAAAGGAAATCCATAATTTCAAAAAAAAAAANAAACGAAATCCGAATAATCAGTAATATCAAATATAGCTAAGGACAAAACTACGATGGAGGGAGTTAATCCTTTGGTTTTAGAATTTACATAAATTTAGATAATAATAATTGAACAAAGTGTACACATGAGATATTATCTCATGTACAAGTACACCATATCTAAGAAAAATGCTTTCAACTCCGAAATGAGCTCACTGGCCTATCAATATTTTTTGCTCAAAATTAAATATTAAATATTGAACATGATCTAACAGACATATAACATTGCTAAAATGCTGGACATGAACCATCAAAATAATTTTTTTTTAATACTGGACATGAGGAATAACCCAGATGAAGGTGGCTTCATGACAATGATGTTGTATTTGATGTTGTATTTGATCCCTTGATATTTATTGAGTTATTATTCTGATGCTCTGATGGTTGACAGTAAGATAATATCCAAGTATTCCAGTACTTTGGTGACCGAAAAGCCTTAATTCATTTGAAATCTGGTCTCATCTTTTTTGTTGCAAACTGTAAGTTTCTACAAGGATCTGACTTAAGCAGATTTTTGCTTTTTGTTAAGATCATCTTGGTTATGTGTTCTCTATCGGGTTTTAAACATCTTATGGATTTTGTATTTAAATGGTTTGATTTTACCTGTACAGAAGAGATACTTATTTAGTCCTGAAAAGCAATATTTGTGATGAAACCCCGACATAAAAACCAGATAAACCAAAATCATGTGTGTCTCTTGCCCTCATTAGTGTTTTCTAGTGCGGTTCGCTTGTGAATTGTGGCATTTGATTGTAGTTTTCGGCCATAGTAGGTGTTTACTGTTATCCTTTGTTTGCGATATCTGAAAAGCAATATCTAATTGAAATATATATATATCAAAACTAAGGAGTATCTCCCTCTTCTCTGTCCTTAGCTGATTTTGGCCTTTCTATTTAGATCCTATTGCTGATTTATTCTGTATCAGTTTTTACTCATATTTCGATTCATGGATTTCCTAATGTTGTGATTTGATCTGCACTGAAGAGACATAAGTTGTCGAAATTTATGCAGAAATTAAATTCACAGTAAGTTTGGTATTTTGTCATGTAGAGATAAAAAAAATGCTGCTTGTTTATCTGATAAATAACTAAATACCAAAGTTACTTTGAATTAATTTCTGCATATGCGCATTTCGACAACTTACTAGTATGTCACTTCAGTGCATAAATATAGTACAAAGTTGTGTGCACTAGGGACACAAAGTCGTGGAGAAAACAGAATAAAAACGCAAGAACAATCCTGCCAATGTTTCTGAGATCTACATATATCATTAATGCTGCCAGCAATCCCTTTCAACAAATAAAAACAATTAGATTAAATGACGAATGCATAAAGATCCAACATCATAGTATTCACTTCTTTGCTCTAAACTTTTCATACACCATGTTGTAGTTTCTATTATTTATATACTCCAGTTAGGTTTCATGCTGCAAAAAAGGCAAATTTGTGTCCACGTTTGTGTATTTATCAACACTGACCATAAATATGGAAAATCATTCATTCTATCTAGTTTAAACAGTGTATTATCTGAAAAAAAAAGAACATTCTACAAATATAAGATGGTTGTGACCAAATAACTAAATACAGAAGTTACTGTGAATTTATTTTCTGCATATGCGCATTTCGACAACTTATGTCTCTTCAGTGCAGATAAAATCTAAACGTTTGGAAGACCATAAACTCAAAGATATTTAAAAACTGATAGAGAACAAATAACCAATATGATCTAAATGTTCAGCCAAAATCAGCTAAGGACAGAGCTTTGCATGAGGGAGATACTCCTTAGTTTTCAACAAAATTTACAAAATTTAGATATTGTAAGGTTCCAAATAGAATCGGCTTTCGGGTCAGCATCGAAGTACTGACTACTGGGCTGGTGAATACCCTCGGGGACTAACAGTCCACCAGCAGTGGCATCGACCCAGTGGTTACAAATAACTAAATACCGAAGTTACTGTGAATTTATTTTCCGCATATGCGCATTTCGACAACTTATGTCCCTTCAGTGCAGATAAAATCTAAACGTTTGGAAGACCATAAACTCAAAGATATTTAAAAACTGATAGAGAACAATGTGTCATGGTGATTAAGGAGGATGTAATCATTTGTGGAGTAAAATACAGTATATTACTAAATACAGAAATACTTTTATGGTCATTTCGACAACCAATATGGGCGAATGTTTGAATTTGTATACTAACATATGAATGACAAAATACCGAAATTACTAAATGGATATGTTCTATGACAGGAGAAAACGTGGTCTCGGTCGTCTGTAAATTACACTTTTCTTAGTCATCTTCATGTTGACCTTCTATAATTGCTTTTTGATAACACTCGATGCAGCAGACCCTTATGCATCGGAAATGCTAGATGAACATCTTTCTTTCGTTGTTGGTCATCGTTTGTGATGCTGTTGTACACATGAAAACAGAATTATCAACAACTATTATTATCGGCATAAGTAACAAATTGATTTGGTAAGAACATAATATGGGAATATATGACATTTATATAAGGATACTAGAAGTTACAATATAGAATTATAACAATCACACACAGAAAGGACGAGTTACAAAGAAGAGTCTTTTGAGGACTTGGATTGTCCTTCTTATGTTTAATTTAAAACTTTATATGTTTGTGGTCGAAAATTGACTTCACCCGACTGGTTAACATTCACATTTATCAAGTTGTCAAAATACGAAGGAACGATGCCGAAATTAATGCGGAGAAGATTACAGGAAACACTTACAATGGCAGAAAATTAAAATTACATGCCGTTAGCTGCCAGGGAACTGTACAAGATAAACAATAAAAAGACAAATGTGGACAACAATAAGATTCGGAATAGCCAGACTTGGTACCGGCACCAGCAAGAGCTAGCGATGGGATTAAACCGGTTAATGGGTACCAAACCCCCCTTTCTCTATCCCGCTTCAAAGCTGCTTAATACCATCGAAGACAAACAGTCAACCATAAAGAAGCATGTAAAGTAAAACGAATAAAAGAATTTAAGAAATGAAAATGAGGTTGGCCCAAAATACCGGTAGTCTGTGACTATCAAAACCAAGATATACCAACACATATCCGGACTGAACATAAAGTAATACGGGAATAAAAGAGAATTAAGAGATCATGTCAAATATGACATGGAAGTAGAATGATGCAAGAGATATAAGTAGGTGTTAGTTGTGATCAGAAAAATGTCTATGCAGTCAATGTTCGTAATCATCAGAGACAATGAATCTTTGTAGTTATCAGCACTAAAACAATTCCAGAAACCACCAAATACAAGGATTACTAACAACAGATAACAGTGCCATAATCCACATACGAACTGCACCAGAAAAATACAAATGAAGGACAAGAGACTCGGGATAGCCGGACTTGGTACTGGCACTAGCAAAAGCTAGCATTAGGATTAATCCGGTTTCTTGGTACACAAACCCTCCCTTTCTCTATCCCGGTTCACTATAGTATATAAATCATACTAATAAAATCCAGTATATGTAGACTTTTACTCTAGGACCACTATCTTAAAAAAGAAAAAGAATAGGACTAAACTTAATTTGGAAAGATGAACCCAAAAGTGCTCGCCATTAAGCTGCCAGTTAGCCAAAGCAACCTGGTCTGCTAGTAAAACACTGCCGCATCATGGAAGAAAAATGATATTCAAAACTTCCCGAGTCGTCGTGTATTCCAGTAGACATCGGCAATATCAGTGAGAGGCCAGTATACATTTTAAATCTTCAGGTTATTGGATTCAAAAGCCAATTTAACGAATTCGTGTAGAATATCCCGTCGGTATCCACTGTAACGGGGAATGTGTCAAAGAGACAACGACCCAAAGGGGGGTAATAACAACTCAAAACAACCATAAGATCTTTAGTGAACGGTGAGGAACCCCACATCCAACGGCAGGTCGGAGTCGGTCCCTAAATAAAGAGTAATCAAGTTCAGTATGTGTATATTTATTTATCTATTTGCATTGCCAGATCTAAATTGTGTATTATTTGTGTCTTGTGTAAATATATATTGAAATGTTATTAAATAATAAATTAAAAAAAAAACAAAAATCGAAAAAATAATAAATCGTCTCTCTTCAAGCTGCAACGTTGGTGACCAGAAAGCAGAAATCAAATTAGCATCGAGTTGTCCTAGAAATGAAATGAAAACGAGGTATATTATTGCCAACAATAATTTTGGAACAGCAAAAATGAGATTTTACTATTTGTTATAGAGATAAAAGTTCTAAAGTCTAGTCATGAAAACGTCTTTCATCATCCTGCAACATTTGAGACCAGAAAGCAGAAAGGAGCACATGATGTTACTCTCGTTCTGTCAATATGTAAAAGATTATGTTACACTGAGAAATGGAAATAAAAAATCTCCACTTGATAAGGCGACAACCCAAAGAGAAAAAACTAAGGTATATACTGCATTGTCTTTGTCTAAATTGTTGTATGATGTCAATTTTCAGGGTGTGTTTGTTGCGAATGTCTTGTTCTGCGCACGGCACAAATCACATTTCAGATTTGGATATCATATATAAAACATGATTTTGCATTACAGTTGTTTTAACTATCCATGTATCTATGAATTTTGCAATGTTACTAGCTAACTTTGATAAGCCTGAAGCTAGTGTTAAAAATCCATTCATACCAATCAGTTATCACACCAAGGATATTATAGTCTATTTCAAAATTGTACAAAGGTGGATGAAACTTGAAAAAAGGAGGATTTTATGCTTCAAATTGATATTACTGTTTTCATAGTTATTTTAATTAATATCGCTAAAAGTAGATAACTACTAAATGTTATTTACATTTGTTAGTAAACTTGATGCTTAAAAATTATCGCATAAATGTGGATTGGATAATGATTTAACCGAACTTACTCCCAATATTGCAAAGTTACTTGATACATGCTTAACTTAATCAGCTGTAATATTTACTAATGGAAATATCGGTATGTTGTCCATGGAACAGGTGCGATAAAGTTATAAATTCACATATATATCTGGTAGTTGTTACAAGACGTTCAATGAATGAATGACCATGATAATTGCCAATAAATTTGGAATAACAACACCTGAACACGTTTTTGATAGGAGTAAAATATCTAGAGTTACATCAGGAGTGTATTTCGAAACACTTTTCATTGATAAAAGGATATACTTAACACCTAAGATTAAACGCGGGGTGCTAGATTAATACCCGCTATACATATATAATTATTACCAACGGGCTTCCATGCACCCAAGTCAATAATTATATGAGTATAACAGGTAACAAGATAGGTATATTCTGTTTGATGTATTGTACTTCAGTGTGTTATAGTAAGAAATACAACACTACTGTGTATAGGTAAATCATTGAGGGAAACAATATACCGCGTTTTCATCTCATTTGTAGGGCAACGCGATGCTAACTGGCTTTGTGTCACAAACTTTGCAGCTTGATAATGGTTAGAATTTATAACTTTCTTTCTATCTCATTGTTGTTGTTGCAATCCCAATGAGCATAAACATGTACTGGATTATTCAAAATTGACATTATAATTCCTATGCTATGTTGTAAGCTTGCAAATATAATGCTGGTAATGTATTTATTTGTCAATGCTACTCTGGCTGACCTAGTCATTTATTATGTTTCATTGTCATCGTTATCGACATGTCGAGGTGATATATAAAATATTGGTATTGACTTCCCGAGTGTAATATTTATCAATTATGGACTTTTTACGAAGTTAATATGTTAAATATGGACCTGTTAGGTTTATATTGACCGAGGACGAAGTCCGAGGTCAATATATTCCTAACAGGTCCATATTTAACATATTGACAGAGTAAAAAGTCCATCATTTTTATATTACATATGTAGTTTTATGGTTTCTCATTACATTTTGGTGGAGAATAATTTTTGAATACATGGGAATTTAATTAGAAATAGAACCTTTATTTGAAGGCGGGTGTTGATCTGCCATCATCTAGAATGGGTTGCATGAGTGCTCATAGGATAAATAAATGCCAACATTTCTCTTATATTTGCAAATAAAATAAAACAAACAAGTAAACCTTTTTATTAGCGTGTTTACGTGACGTGTGCAATAAAAACATGTGACAACAATTATTTTTTCATTGATTTCAGTGGTTGCTCTGTAGAAACATTTTAATATCCCCTTTTATTTCCCCGGCGGAAACTCCTATTAATGTGTAAAGCTTTTTTCCAATATTTATTAAAATATTTTTTCACAAGACCTTTTTCAGTGAAAAACTTTAGTCTGTTCAACCAGACATGTATCGTCAATTGAACTAAAAATAAAAACAGCGTCAATATACCTAAAAATAGAAACATGGCGTCAATATAAGCCAAATTAGAAACAACGCTGCAATATACTGAATATTCTTAAAATCACGTGACCGTATTAGCCAATGAGAATAATAGGAACTTATACCATATGTAATATTGATATATATATATATATATCAAGTGGGAGTGGCCTGGTCGTGAAATAATTCACTTTCTCAACTCGGAGTTATCATATGTAGTCTGTTTGTTTCTTGTGTCTATTTTGCACGATAAATATCGAAATACTTGTCTTGATTTGAAGACAGAAAATCTCAGCAATATGAATTAGTCAATCAGACTTTCAAATTGTAATTTTTGTATGCCACGTACTTTTGAATACCTCACTTGAAACTCCAAACATCACGGCCATGAGTGCAGAACACATTATTTTACAAAGGATTGATTCCATGTCGAAAAATGGGAGTTGTATTGCCAGTGTCTTCAGATTTACCATTCAACATGACAAACTCAGTTGAATTAATGCTCATATTCCATGAGCAAGTCACATTCTTTACGTAATAGGGGGTATCGACAAGATACTCTGCTTACATCCGTAAAATTAGCTTTGAAATCTACTGACGTGAAAATTTTACACACATACTGGTCTCCCACTGATACTGCCGATATCTATTGAAAAATATGATGATTCCTGACCAAACCCTTCGGGTAGTTTTGAGTTGGATTTATCTTCAGAAGTGTGACAGTGTTTTACCAGCAGACTATGCTCCTTGAACTACCCGGCAGTTTAGCGGCGAGAACCCCTTGACCCATCTTTCTAAATAACATATTGTCATTTTGTGTCCTTCAAGATTGTGGTCATGAAGTTAGTAGTCCACCTGTATTGGGTTTTATTCGTATGTTTATTATACAATAGGGAAACGGGACAGATAAAGGGGAGGTTTGGGTACCCATAAACCGGTTTAACCCTACCGCTGGCTTTTGCTAGTGCCGGTACCAAGCTTGGCTGTCCTGTGTTCCCGTCGTTGTTTATATTTGTCCTTTTTCTTGTTTGTTTTTCCCGTGTGGTTCCTTGGCAGATTGTGGCATGTGACTGTAATTTTTAGCCATTGTAGATATTCCCTGTTATCCCCTTTGTTTCATATACCACAAAAATCACTGACGCAAATTGGAACAAACTATACAGGGATTATGCAAATGTTTTTGTGAATTATTTCTAATTTTTTAATGATCCATTAAGAGCGTGACCGCCGTTGACCAATAATAAATATGAGACATATTTTAATTACCTCTTCTAAAACTACTGGTGCAAGCAGAAAAAAACACATATATAGAGCAATCGTAAATATAGCATTTTGCAAACCAGACAACCAACCTGTCCATTTTGTTGCCGTCTGAAAAATTTGACGGTCATTGAAAGACATACGATTAATATAATAAAAACCTATTCCTCTTAACTGATAAAGCAAAAAGAATCATGGTTTACAAAAAAATACGTATATACATAAGTTCCCAACCTGAAGTCACGATGGTGAAAAATATGTCTTTCATCAAAGAAAATCATCTATGCAGTATACTAGCATCTCCTCCAAAATTTTTACACAAAGTTACTAAAAAAAGTAATGAGAAGTTTTCTTTATTCCTCGTGCCTGAGTTTCAGAAAAATATTTTGACATTGTCAAATTGGTGTGTTGTACTGTTGACATTATCTAGTGTATCGACATTCTTGACTGATGTGCCAATGACAATCATTTGATATAGGTTTATTCTTAATCATGTTGTCGTCATCATTTAACCTCCAGTTGAAGACGAAAGTTGGAATAAACATGTTTATTGAATAATTTACTCTCATATTCATCTCTTTGCACTAAATCCTTAAAAAATGGATGCCAGGTCTAGATGTCAAGATGGTATATTTTTATATACCCTTGGTGAGTATAGTTTCTAAAGTTATGAGTTTCTTGTGTTTTTTTACTTGTCGAGTGGTACTTTTTATAACTTGATAAAACTAAGAGATTCTTATGAACTTCTTTACATTTACTAGCATGACATATATCCAAAGCATACGTTGCAATGCCTGTACACTACTTTTTCCAACTGTAAAACCAAAGTCAATCTACACTTTTATTCTGGTCCATAAAGCCTGTTTGTTAAATATCCAGTATAACCTTGAAAAACATGCATCATTTCTTGGAAAATATACTATTAAGTTTCTTTGAAGTCAAATGTGCCATATGCGTTACCTGGAAACTCAGTGCTTCTGCATCTGCCATCCGGCTATTATCTAATATCAGGTAACCATTACCGGAAGTACATCTCAAATCGAGGGCGTTATTACCGTTCTTTGCGGCTATATCTTAACAGATCATTACACACATTTTTGCCAATGCATTACAGCTCCACGATAATTATTGCCGACAATAAGCGAACGTTAAAGTGTTTTAAAATGCATTCTTCGCTAAAAGCTACAAAGTCACGTAACTTTGATCAGGTAAACCTTAACAAGTCAAGATGTTGTTCAGTTGTGTCGAAGCTTTTTGTTTTGTCTGTACTAGTAGACGACAATTTGTTTAAAAGTACAATAGTCAAACCCAATGTCATAGTATGTAAATTGTATAGAATCTTCAAGAACTTGTATCATTAAACAACCTGATCGTATTCAAAAAGTAAAAAATGCAAGTTAATAGGTGCTCAAATTCTAAAACTCGTTACTCGTCATTTTTCTATTCAAATGCGAACAAATTCGTATAGCTTGATTAGAGATAAACATTAGAGAGATCTTAATGGAAGTCTGATCAAAATCTAAATATGACATCTAACAGAACGATGATTGGATAACATGAAACCCTTTAAGACCACCTGATTGATAGTGCCATTTGTCAGCTTTTCAAATCGAGAAGTCGGTATGAAAGTATTCTGTGTGACGGTAATATACGGCAAAATTTAATAAAACCCCTAACTCGAGTTTGCACAAAACGGAAAAAGTAAATTTAAGGACGTTGACTGAACAAAACAAAATGGCATTTCTCATTGGTCAATTACAGGACAAAACACAGAAAGAATACTAAAAGATGTAATAGGGCAAAACGAATAAATTTTGAAAATAGTTTGATCGTTGCCCATTGTATTCTGTATGACGGTAATATAAGCATATGGCAAAATGAGGGTTACTTTTTTTATGCAAATTTATGAATATTCATAAGCAGTTATACCACGTGACCATAGTGAAGTGCCTGAATCCACTTTTTCAATTACCAGCGTTATACGGATAATATTATCTTTTTCACCGTATTGGCCTCTAATTTTACCTGCACAAATAAAGTTTCCGGTGCGAATTTCATGAAATAAATGTGAAATCTGTGTAAATGTTGACAAAATTGGGACAGTTTCATAAGGTCCTCATCAAAAACATGCAATTTTTAACATTCGTGGGAACCTTTATTTCATTTCGGTATATCACTGAATTATTATTGTTAAACACTTGCATATTCTTTCATGACAAGTTGTTTACATCTTGAGATTACTTTACTATTTCAATTTCAAATCACAGAAAATCGACATCTTGCAATATCTTGACAAAGACAATACTACTCAATTCGCTTCAAATATTATTTCCTTCTGGGAACCTTGAATTTCTAAGATATTTTATTCATTTGAATGTGTGGTGAAGGAGGGAAACGTAAACTCTGCATTTTATTCATGTAAAACTGACATTTTTATAAAATGTCCGGGCTCTTCATGAAAATGTTTCATTCCTTTTCACAATGTATTTGATATTTTGACGCCATTTTGTCTAAAAATGGCGATATATGCAAATGAGCAAAACGGTAAGATTTTGCCATATGGACAAAATCTGATAAAAAGCTCAAATCGAGGCTCTGAGTTTACACGATATAGGCAATGTAAATTAAAGGAAAGTAACTGAACAAAACAAAAAATGACATTTCTTATTAGTCATTGACAGGACAAAACAATGAAAAACTACTTTAAAGCTCTGTATTTGGGCAAAACGATTCCTGAATAATAGCTTGGTTATTGCCCAATTCAACAAAAACTGCAGTCAACTGATATTTTGATAGCCGGCCATCTCATATTCAGTAACTGGATGATGCAGGGAGGAGCAAACATAAAACAACGACCAAAGGCTTTGTGTTTTACAAATCCTAAAAACTAAAAAAAACACCTTTTCGTCTTGAAAGTGGAGAAACCCAGAAAGGCCAAATTATATTGATGTCGGGACAAGAAAAACAAACACAAATATATTCAAACGCCAAACAGACGGGTGAAAGAAATGTTGTAGAAAAATCCTTTAAACAAAACGAAATGATTATACCGGCAAAATAATGCAGCCGGTCCGTGACTGGACAAACAAACAAATAATGAAAGGATATGGAGTAAATACACATGAGACAAAGTCTCTACAAATACATCCAACGGAAAAAACTTTTTATTGTTTCCTTCATTTTGAGTGCCCCTGTTCAACAATTAGCTTTGCTCATACCGCAGTCAGTTCAAGATGCCCCTCCCCAGCAAAGGTTTGAGTGGAATTCATTGCTGTAGATATCTAGCAAGGGTACATCCATGTCCTTTTACCACATGGATGCGGGTACGTCAAAAACATAAAATTTCCTGCAAAAAAGCATTCTTACAATCGGTGTCAACTTATAAAAACCTAACAACTTATAGCTGAATGCATAAATAAGAAAGACAAATAGAATATAACAGATAACAGAGAAAATGAAGCACCACAATACCACGCCAAAAAAAAAAAACGGGGTGAAATCTGGAGTGATTCAAGTGAAAGGAAACCTTTTAACAAGCCAAGTATATATTAGATGACTACATATCAAACCTATTTTTAAAAAAGTATTTTCTTTTGTTTTTAATTACTGTATTTCTGTACTTTGCTCTACAAATGTGACGTCGAGTAACGTTTGAAAGCTAGTTAACATACGAATGACGTCGAGCTTGGGATTAAATCACGTGACATGTTCTTCTCCAGCCAATTATGGACGATAAATACGTAAGTTTTCAACAAAACTGACAAAAAATTCGAAAATCAAACAAAAACAAAATCTACAACAGCACTACAGGAAGAATGTTCATGATTTATACCAGTCAATGATTTTTTTCGTCTTTCAGATACTGAATATTGGGTAAATAAAAATGTTAGAAACACATGTCTGTAATTCAAACATCTTCTGGAACTTGAATTTGATGAAACATGTGTCCGTATGAACAGTATGAGTAGTTTGCTAAGTAATGGATTCTTTTACAAAAAAATATGTTGTCATCGGTGTGGTTTAACATGTATATGAACAGTTACATGTATTTTTCAATGACGTCACTTGAAATTTCTTGTTGTTGGAAAAAAATGCTTAATCTGCTGTTGAGTAAAGCTTGTATTTCATAAGCCTAAACATGGCTTGTAGCGACTGAATAAGCCTAAACATGGCTTGTAGCGACTGATGAGGATTCTATTCTTGTATTTCATAAGCCTAAACATGGCTTGTAGCGACTGATGAGGATTCTATTCTTGATTTAATAAGCTAAATGTTAATCCCGACTAAAGATACAAAATTCAATGGTCACCTCCGGGGATCGAACCCGGGACCTTTAACACTTCAGCCAGCCACCTAACCGAATAAGCTAAAGAAATATTCCGTAAGCTCAGTCGATTTTTACTGGCTATATATCTACTACCTACTACAATGCAGGTAGGCTGGCATGTCACACTTCCCCCACCTCGAGAGTCATCATACTTGCTATGTATGACTCTCAACACAAATCACACACAAACCCTGGTTATCTCCTTCTAACTACCATGGGTTTTTTGCTGGTCGCCAAATGTAACCGGAGAGCATGAATCTCCTTGCAAAATTGCAATGGTCACCTCCGGGGATCGAACCCGGGACCTCTAGCACTTCCATATCAGCTAGTAGTCAATTAATAGGATACAGTAAAAGTAGTAATTTTCGCGGTGTACTAATTTTTGCTTTTTTTCGCGGTTGACAAAAGACCGCGAAAATTAGTACCCGCATACACCTTAGAAACAATCTTAAGGTACTCAGTTGTTCCTAAACACCACGAAAATTGATACCCGCGAATATGTCTAAGTTCAAGAAACCGCGAAAATTAGCAACCGCGAAAATGAATACGTTTACAGTATAACATGGTAAATAAAAAGTTTTGCTGTCCTAAGGTGAGTTTTCCGAAGGTGTCTTTAAAAATATAGATAATAGTGTTGCACACAGCTCTATGTGATATGAATGATAATGTGCTGGTAAGGTTAGCTGCAAAGGTAGAATATATGATTCCGAATGCCAACAGTGATGAAAATCATCTTTTTAAACCTGTTAGCATCGGAAAATCCAGCAAGGTCTTCGGTTGGATTTGAACCCCTGCTTGTTGTCAGCCGAAGACCTTGCTAGATTTCCCGATGTTAACAGGTTTAAAAAGATGAATTTCAGCACTGTTGGCATTCGGAATTATATATTCTACTTTTGCAGCTCACCTTACCAGCACAGTCTTTAAAAATATTTTTTCGACAATCAAACTCTTATCACCGAAGAAATTAAAACCTTAAACACAATGGTTTTAACCATTCTTATACAACGTTTGGTTTTATCTGCACTGAAGAGACATCAGTTGTTAAAATGGTCACACGCAGCGATAAAATTTTCAGTAAAGGCCCTGTCAAACTACAATGTTTTAGCCAACGTGTGCCGACGGTGCGATTTTTTTTGTAAGGACGTTGCCACACGCCGGAGAAATTGAAGAAATTATCTTGTTGGACACATTCATAACGTCAAGCTACCTACCTACAACGCACCGAAAAGTTATCCATAACTGGTCTGCAACGCTCACAAAAAAAGTGCAACAGCGAATGATGACGTTTCAGAGGCGCTGTGCTATCGTACTTGGCGTATACCGAAGGCATCCATAACAGTCTTCTAGCAATTACAAAACGCCTTTGACGATCTTTGGTCAGATCAGTTGGAATGGTTTACCCCAATGTCATTTGCAAAGGTAGAAATGGATAGATATGCCACCGAAAAATACGACGGAATTGCAGGAGGTATAGGTCCCCAAAAATCACAAAATCTATTTTTGAAAAAATATGTCAGTCTGATGCTGAAATAAAGCAGCTATTTACATTGAAGAAATTCTCTTATTGGACCAATTCATAACGTAAGGCTAACTGCCTAAAACGCACTGAAAACTTATCCATAACTGGTCTGCAACGCTGCCATAACGTGTTACATGGTATGATGACGTTTCAAAGGCGTTGTACTATCGTTCTACAGCACTACAACGATACAGATATGCTCCAAGTTTCACCTAAAGATAACAACTTGTCCACTTTGTACTGGGTTCCTTAACTTCATAAAAATCCCTACAAACATCGTTTTATTTCGGCATCGAGCAACTGTTCTACCACTAATTTATCCATCAACTTAAGCAGCAAATTCACCTGTATTTTAAAGTCTTATGGCCCTGTCACACTTTAAGGTGAGACGTTACTAAATGAACGTCACGGTAAGAGTTACCTCCCTCCGATCGCGTTCGAACACTGTAGACGTAAACAAAGGTGACATGGCAAGATCAGCATTTCATTCAACAGAAAGGAAATAATGGCTAATCCTGAGACAATAGAAAATTATGTCAAATTTAAAATTAGCGTTTGCAATGGCTTTTTTGTTGTTTATTTTTGAAATAAAAGTAATATGTATAGCTATGGGAAAAGGTCAGTTCCCACCTGAAACTTCTATTTGTACGTGTTAGTATTATGCAAAAACGATTACTAT
Organism: Modiolus philippinarum; assembly: GCA_002080025.1. Lineage (NCBI taxonomy): Eukaryota > Metazoa > Mollusca > Bivalvia > Mytilida > Modiolidae > Modiolus > Modiolus philippinarum. The sequence continues at coordinate 152,205 of MJUU01016184.1, read as the reverse complement.
TTCAGAAATTAATTAGAAATCATTTCTGGTCCAATTTCGTTCCTTTACAATTTTCTTTCACAATTCTTTAACATTTCAGTATTTTTTTCACGGTTTTGTTTTGATGTTTTTTAATAATGACAATAAAGAAAACTTTGCTGCAGACGGAACGTTGCAATATTGAAACG